>CBVK0103789291.1:0-20638 GCA_900067695.1 Picea abies | reverse complement strand
GGCTAAGTGCTAAGAGTTGGATCTATGTGATCAAGAATTGTAAGGCTTCGTGCATACTATATGAGACTTGTAGAGCTAAGTTCAAGTTGTTGTAAGAGACTGTGAAGACTTTGCATTGTAATGCAAGGAAGGAGGATCTAGTGAGCTGCGCAGATCTCATGTCCTATGCAAAGTAAGAGTTTTATGGCTCTGTGCATGTAGAAGACTGATTGAAGCTAATAAAGAAGAAGAGTTGGTGGACGTAGCCCCAGAGTGGGGGTGAACCATGTAAATAATGTGTTATTTTTCTCTGTGCGATGTTCTAATGTGTTTATGTGTTAATTTCTAAGTGTTTTGATATAGTTAGATAGATCTATTTATGCTTTGTGCTTATTATGAATCTGGATACTAGATCTGACATCTGTGAACTTGCTTAGTGCTTGAATCCACAAGATTTTCTAAGTGATTATATATATTAGATCTGGGTGAATGCTGTGATGCTTTGTTTTGTCTGCGAAGTAGATATTGGTTAGATATTGATGAAGGTTTTCTATTGAGTGCTCTATTAAGTATTATAGTCATAGATTTTTCTCCTAGCTAAGGTTGCAGACGCCTAAGTCTTGCAACCACCCCTGCCTCTACCTCGGGTGAGACATCATCTGCTTCACAGGTGTTGTTGAAAGGGTCGGTAGTTAGGGTTTTGTTGGTGCGCTGTTGTAGCATTAAACCCTGGGTCTGCCCCTGTGCCAATAGGAAGACTTCAGGGAAAATTTCAACACTTCAAAGGAGTGCTAAGATGCTTCATCCCAATAGAATGGGACCCATTTTTTCAAAATATGCATGAAACCTTTAGTGATCTTGACATAATTAGCGACAAAATGCCGAAGAAAATTCACTTTCCCCTATAATCTCTGAAGTCGGGGTATTGTGCACGAGGGAGGCAATTGAACTATTGTCTCAACCTTGAGAGGATCGACCATGATTCTTGTTGTCAACACTATGAAACCTAATAAATGACCTGACGTCATGCAAAAATTGCACTTGTTTGGATTCAAGTGAATCTGATAGTAGTGACATTGTTCAAAAAATCCCTAGTGGAGTCACCAATTCTGCTAGCGGGGAAAATCCTCCTATTACTATACCAGGGTCAAAGTATAGTAGAGCTATGATCTCCCTTAAAAGACAATCTAATTTCTAAACTACCCCAAACACTTTAAACAAATGAATAGAAAGAGATAGGAAAGTAGGTCAGAAGTAGTACCTTTAGTCCAACATTTGATGTAGACCACCTCCAACTTTGTAGCTCCCAGGCTGCAAGTCTCCTCCCAAAGATGACCTGCAATAAAACTTAGGAAATAAATGATACAAATATTCTATCTCTACTCATCAATATTAGGGTTAGATATAAACCATTATGCATAAATGAAAATCATAAAGATATCATTTGGGACGGGATAAAGATTCTTTTATTCAAATGAAAAAATCGAAAATTACAACCTTTGTAGGTCTATGCTTCTACGAACCTAGTCTGGGCTCCTCCTAATACTGCTCCAAGTGCACTATCCCAATGCTTTCTCTCACAATTAGCTGATCACTTGAAGGGAAGGGAAGGGATTGCATGGGAGAAAAAGGCTAGAGAGGGAATACTGAGGAAAAAACTCAGAAGGGGTTGCAAATACTTGGACAAGGAGGGAAAAGGTATTTGGGCAAAGTTTCACTGTTCTAATGCTTGATTTTGGAATGGGACCCCAATACCTCCTTTTATATGAAAAAAGGATATTTCTTCAATTTGGGGACGGGCTACAATAGGTGAATTGGTTAGGAAACCCTCAATATCCAGTAAACTCCACCGAATTCGTTGCAACTTATTATTTTTTGCAACTTTTGGAGGTAAACATAGGTTGTTTAGTATGAAACTAGCGCATTTACGTGGGCTGTCTAGCATGCAGAAAGAGTATGTATGTAGGCAATAGTGCAGTAGGGCACATACATGCTCCAAAAATGGTTTTTTAAATCAAGTTCCTCACCAGTGTTTTGGAAAATTATGCAAGTAGAAAGGAAAATGCCATGTATGCAGAGGTAGGGAATTTTAAGGCTATAATAGTGATGTGATACTAGCTAGAGGTATATCATTGATCTATTGAGGGAAATACTTCGTACATGTTTAGAGGTGTTATTGTCGCATTATACTTGTTGTAGTGAATTTTTTTTAGGAAGATCTATTGTAGTACATGGTTGATGCATATGTGAGCTCTATTGATATATCTTGAGATATATTGTGAGAAGAATTTGTTTGGTAATCTTATTATATGGTTAGTTCATGCTTGAGGATACATATTATGAAATTTTTGCACAGGGGCAGACCTAGGGTTCAAATCTTCAACAACACACCAAAAAAACCCTTACTACCGACCCTTTCGGCAACACCTGCGAATTAGATGAAGTCTCACCCGAGGTAGAGGTAGGGGGGTTGTGGGAATAAAGTGTCTACAAACTAGCCGAGACATAGTTCTGTGATCAAAATACTTAACAGAGCACTTAGAGGTTAACATTCATTAGTCTTTAACCCTTTATTCACATCGTAGGTAAAACCTGAATTACAGAGCATCACAATATTCAACAAAATCTAACACATCCAAGAACTTAGCACATATAAATAGATCAGATATAGAATTCATTCATATCACTAAGCACTAAGCTACTACATCAGATGCATCTAACATACATAAAGATTCAACACTAAGAATAAATCACATCAATAGCACAAAGCAATCACAACATACGATGTACGTGGTTCACCCCAGTGTGGGGATACGTCCACCAACTCTTTGTCTTCTTTATTATCTTCTTTCAATCCTATTACATGCACAGAGCCGCAAAACCCACTCCACATAGGACATGAGATCTGCATGCACCTCACCAGATCCTCCTTCTCCGAGATAGGTCACACCACAAATCCTTCTTACATAGTCTGCACACAAGCTTCTTACAATCACTTGCACTTAGCTCTGCAAGTCTTAACACATAGTATGCACAAAGCATTCACAACTATTTGCACTTATCTCACTGGATTATAAATGACTCCTTATTACATCACCTAGCTACTTATTTATACATTACAAAAGGGGCCTAAACATGGGTAAGACCCATGGGCCAACATCCCATACCCGTTACATAAAACCTAATCCCCAAAAATCCTACAAAAAGAGGTGAGATCTTTCTATATTCACTTCACCTGGGTGCTCTGTCTTCGACCAGCCTGTCGAAGTCCCAAAAATGGTCAAACACGACCAAGTTTCTCCAGAACTTGGTCAAGGGCCAACAAGCCCCCAACACTCACCTGTGACTCATCTCGAGTCACTCTAACCTAGGAAACTCTACTTCAAAGGCCTCGAGCTTGGCTCGAGCTGCCTCAAATTGCTGCTTCGTCAGAGTCTCCTGCTCAGTGAACTCCTGAATGAATTTCTCTATGGTCGGTCCTTCCAAGTGTTGTTCCACTATGGTGACCATTTTTTCTAGCTGTACACCTTGTCCCTCGGTCTCCTAAAAAAATGTGCAGGCTTTGTCTTGTGCCGACTGGATTCTATGGGTCACTTCCATGAATTTACTATGGATGGCATGGACCTGTTGTTGAACTGTGTGCTATTCCTATGACCTTTTCATCTTCTCAACTGCTGAAATAAATTTTAGATGGGCTTGCACTATCGATGCTTTTTTCTTTGCCTATTGAAGTTATGCTTCTAATGCTCTTAGTTATGGTTCCTCTGTGAGGCGCTCATAGATCTGTGCACTGTAGTTTTTGAGTAGCTTACATTCCAAGGCCAATGCCTTGATCCTTTTTACTGCACTCCTGGCAGTTTCTTCTCTCTGGTATGACACTTCCTGTAGAGTGCTTGGCACTATGTGCAGTTCCAGTTCTTCCACTCTTGCTTGAAGCTGCTGAATAGCTTCAGCGAGCTTCTCCACTTGACTCTCCACTGTGTCTTCTTCTATCTATGTGAGGCCGCTGCGCAGATCTCATGTCCTATGCAAAGTAAGAGTTTTATGGCTCTGTGCATGTAGAAGACTGATTGAAGCTAATAAAGAAGAAGAGTTGGTGGACGTAGCCCCAGAGTGGGGGTGAACCATGTAAATAATGTGTTATTTTTCTCTGTGCGATGTTCTAATGTGTTTATGTGTTAATTTCTAAGTGTTTTGATATAGTTAGATAGATCTATTTATGCTTTGTGCTTATTATGAATCTGGATACTAGATCTGACATCTGTGAACTTGCTTAGTGCTTGAATCCACAAGATTTTCTAAGTGATTATATATATTAGATCTGGGTGAATGCTGTGATGCTTTGTTTTGTCTGCGAAGTAGATATTGGTTAGATATTGATGAAGGTTTTCTATTGAGTGCTCTATTAAGTATTATAGTCATAGATTTTTCTCCTAGCTAAGGTTGCAGACGCCTAAGTCTTGCAACCACCCCTGCCTCTACCTCGGGTGAGACATCATCTGCTTCACAGGTGTTGTTGAAAGGGTCGGTAGTTAGGGTTTTGTTGGTGCGCTGTTGTAGCATTAAACCCTGGGTCTGCCCCTGTGCCAATAGGAAGACTTCAGGGAAAATTTCAACACTTCAAAGGAGTGCTAAGATGCTTCATCCCAATAGAATGGGACCCATTTTTTCAAAATATGCATGAAACCTTTAGTGATCTTGACATAATTAGCGACAAAATGCCGAAGAAAATTCACTTTCCCCTATAATCTCTGAAGTCGGGGTATTGTGCACGAGGGAGGCAATTGAACTATTGTCTCAACCTTGAGAGGATCGACCATGATTCTTGTTGTCAACACTATGAAACCTAATAAATGACCTGACGTCATGCAAAAATTGCACTTGTTTGGATTCAAGTGAATCTGATAGTAGTGACATTGTTCAAAAAATCCCTAGTGGAGTCACCAATTCTGCTAGCGGGGAAAATCCTCCTATTACTATACCAGGGTCAAAGTATAGTAGAGCTATGATCTCCCTTAAAAGACAATCTAATTTCTAAACTACCCCAAACACTTTAAACAAATGAATAGAAAGAGATAGGAAAGTAGGTCAGAAGTAGTACCTTTAGTCCAACATTTGATGTAGACCACCTCCAACTTTGTAGCTCCCAGGCTGCAAGTCTCCTCCCAAAGATGACCTGCAATAAAACTTAGGAAATAAATGATACAAATATTCTATCTCTACTCATCAATATTAGGGTTAGATATAAACCATTATGCATAAATGAAAATCATAAAGATATCATTTGGGACGGGATAAAGATTCTTTTATTCAAATGAAAAAATCGAAAATTACAACCTTTGTAGGTCTATGCTTCTACGAACCTAGTCTGGGCTCCTCCTAATACTGCTCCAAGTGCACTATCCCAATGCTTTCTCTCACAATTAGCTGATCACTTGAAGGGAAGGGAAGGGATTGCATGGGAGAAAAAGGCTAGAGAGGGAATACTGAGGAAAAAACTCAGAAGGGGTTGCAAATACTTGGACAAGGAGGGAAAAGGTATTTGGGCAAAGTTTCACTGTTCTAATGCTTGATTTTGGAATGGGACCCCAATACCTCCTTTTATATGAAAAAAGGATATTTCTTCAATTTGGGGACGGGCTACAATAGGTGAATTGGTTAGGAAACCCTCAATATCCAGTAAACTCCACCGAATTCGTTGCAACTTATTATTTTTTGCAACTTTTGGAGGTAAACATAGGTTGTTTAGTATGAAACTAGCGCATTTACGTGGGCTGTCTAGCATGCAGAAAGAGTATGTATGTAGGCAATAGTGCAGTAGGGCACATACATGCTCCAAAAATGGTTTTTTAAATCAAGTTCCTCACCAGTGTTTTGGAAAATTATGCAAGTAGAAAGGAAAATGCCATGTATGCAGAGGTAGGGAATTTTAAGGCTATAATAGTGATGTGATACTAGCTAGAGGTATATCATTGATCTATTGAGGGAAATACTTCGTACATGTTTAGAGGTGTTATTGTCGCATTATACTTGTTGTAGTGAATTTTTTTTAGGAAGATCTATTGTAGTACATGGTTGATGCATATGTGAGCTCTATTGATATATCTTGAGATATATTGTGAGAAGAATTTGTTTGGTAATCTTATTATATGGTTAGTTCATGCTTGAGGATACATATTATGAAATTTTTGCACAGGGGCAGACCTAGGGTTCAAATCTTCAACAACACACCAAAAAAACCCTTACTACCGACCCTTTCGGCAACACCTGCGAATTAGATGAAGTCTCACCCGAGGTAGAGGTAGGGGGGTTGTGGGAATAAAGTGTCTACAAACTAGCCGAGACATAGTTCTGTGATCAAAATACTTAACAGAGCACTTAGAGGTTAACATTCATTAGTCTTTAACCCTTTATTCACATCGTAGGTAAAACCTGAATTACAGAGCATCACAATATTCAACAAAATCTAACACATCCAAGAACTTAGCACATATAAATAGATCAGATATAGAATTCATTCATATCACTAAGCACTAAGCTACTACATCAGATGCATCTAACATACATAAAGATTCAACACTAAGAATAAATCACATCAATAGCACAAAGCAATCACAACATACGATGTACGTGGTTCACCCCAGTGTGGGGATACGTCCACCAACTCTTTGTCTTCTTTATTATCTTCTTTCAATCCTATTACATGCACAGAGCCGCAAAACCCACTCCACATAGGACATGAGATCTGCATGCACCTCACCAGATCCTCCTTCTCCGAGATAGGTCACACCACAAATCCTTCTTACATAGTCTGCACACAAGCTTCTTACAATCACTTGCACTTAGCTCTGCAAGTCTTAACACATAGTATGCACAAAGCATTCACAACTATTTGCACTTATCTCACTGGATTATAAATGACTCCTTATTACATCACCTAGCTACTTATTTATACATTACAAAAGGGGCCTAAACATGGGTAAGACCCATGGGCCAACATCCCATACCCGTTACATAAAACCTAATCCCCAAAAATCCTACAAAAAGAGGTGAGATCTTTCTATATTCACTTCACCTGGGTGCTCTGTCTTCGACCAGCCTGTCGAAGTCCCAAAAATGGTCAAACACGACCAAGTTTCTCCAGAACTTGGTCAAGGGCCAACAAGCCCCCAACACTCACCTGTGACTCATCTCGAGTCACTCTAACCTAGGAAACTCTACTTCAAAGGCCTCGAGCTTGGCTCGAGCTGCCTCAAATTGCTGCTTCGTCAGAGTCTCCTGCTCAGTGAACTCCTGAATGAATTTCTCTATGGTCGGTCCTTCCAAGTGTTGTTCCACTATGGTGACCATTTTTTCTAGCTGTACACCTTGTCCCTCGGTCTCCTAAAAAAATGTGCAGGCTTTGTCTTGTGCCGACTGGATTCTATGGGTCACTTCCATGAATTTACTATGGATGGCATGGACCTGTTGTTGAACTGTGTGCTATTCCTATGACCTTTTCATCTTCTCAACTGCTGAAATAAATTTTAGATGGGCTTGCACTATCGATGCTTTTTTCTTTGCCTATTGAAGTTATGCTTCTAATGCTCTTAGTTATGGTTCCTCTGTGAGGCGCTCATAGATCTGTGCACTGTAGTTTTTGAGTAGCTTACATTCCAAGGCCAATGCCTTGATCCTTTTTACTGCACTCCTGGCAGTTTCTTCTCTCTGGTATGACACTTCCTGTAGAGTGCTTGGCACTATGTGCAGTTCCAGTTCTTCCACTCTTGCTTGAAGCTGCTGAATAGCTTCAGCGAGCTTCTCCACTTGACTCTCCACTGTGTCTTCTTCTATCTATGTGAGGCCCAACACAAATCGAAGTGATCTGGTGACTGCCTCCTTGACTCCCATCTGTTCCGTGAGAAGATGTTCTTTTTCCTTCTGGATCTGTTCTCTATCCTCTGCAAAATTAGCTTGGAGGTTGTCTTTTTCTTGCTTCTCAACTCGATGTTGCTCTAGGAATTCCTCCTTTTCTTATTTCAAGGCCTCTGTGGCATGTTCTTTCTCTTCCTATACATGATGAAGGTGAGCCTTTATCGCATATGCTAATCTACGTAGTTGGGCAGGATCATCTCCTACTTATATACCTTATGATAACGATTATGGCATTGTAGGCACTGCGCGGATCGAGTAGAGGGCTTGTTGTACCCTTTTCAACTCTGCCTCGATCCTGTCAAACATTGTCTCAATTTTGGATTTGTTTCACTGCAAAATTTCCTCCGAGGTGTCTCATGCAACTATGATGATAAGGTCAATATCATCCATCGTGAGTATAGTCTGTAATTGAGGCTTATTTTCTCGTGATTTCTTCCATGTTGATGGTTTCTTCAGGGAAACATTTCTTTTGTTGGATGTCTCAGCCTTGGTGATGGGATCCTTAGGCAATGTCACTTCACCATGTTCCTATTTTTTTTCTTCCCCTTAGTTCTCTTCCTGGTCTACTTTGTCATCTCCTCCTCCTCATGGTGAGTCTGGTGTAGTTTCCTTTGATGTGTTGTTCATTTCTTGTACTTTCCCCTTATTCTTTCTTCTGTTGTTGTTGGGTCCATCATACTCTTCTTGAGTGACTACAAGACTTTCGATGAGGTCGGGGTCAGATATTTCTATCTATTCGACCGGTACAAGGAACTTTGTAGGCCATTCCTTGGTTATTTCTTCCATGTCCTCCTCTGTGAATTTGTAAAAGGATTGGAGCTCTTCCTTGTGTTCATCCCCATGCATAGTGATGTAAATGAAATGCCTATCTATGTGGAACTTCGCAAGTGGCCTGAACCCGTGCAGAGTATTCAACGTCATGCAAAGGAAAAATTCAATGGCCCTCTTTAGCTATAAATAATATGTGTGGAACACCACATTAGATTTCCATTGTTTTTCCATGTCACTCGAATACCAAAGCGTAGTGAACTTCGCGGCTAGTGGTTCAGAAAAATCAATTTCAGAGAAGGTCACTCCTTTTGGCATCTCCCAAGCAATGAAGGCAATGATAATCAACAACCAACTAAAATGAAACTCGTATCCCTGGTCCTATGCTTCGCGACAATCTTGCTCCAATTGGTTGAAGAGGTAGCTCGCCTAGTTCATTTGCATCCCTTCGATGCATTTTCCTATGAGGTCAACGATGAACCCCATGACCTGCGTTGGTCTGTTCTTCTTGACGAGCTTACCAACGATCAACTGGAAAGCTAGGCACACTATACCATTTTAGATGGAGGCTACCTTGTAGCCCCACTTCCCCTCCTCTACATTGCCATAAGTTTCTTTTATGCACTGTTCCAAGGCGTGATCTACAGCCTTCCTTGGGTAAAAATCCCGAGGGTCGGGTCCTTGCATGCTCAATCCATTGATCTGATGTATCAATGCCATATCTATGGTGATGCGTCGATACAACCACAGGTAACCACCATGGTAGCATGATAGGAGGTGTTTAACGCACATGTTAACCTCCTGATGTCTACTGAAGTGTGGGATGTTCATAACATTAAGGATTGTTTCTCTTGCGATTTCCATGGTTCATGGTTGGGGGACTATCTTTGTCTTATTCCCCATTTTCTTGGTCAAGTACTTGTGTGGTGCGAGCATGCCAAAGTTCTTGCGGTATCCTAAGTTGAAGTCACTAGTCTTTAGCATCATAATCTGTCCTAATTGCATTCCAACTGCGCGTATCCCCTTCGGGAGGTACACAGTGATCAGTGTATATTCAAAGTCCCTCGAGACGCTATCATGACTAACCACGCTAGACAGAGGTGGGATATAGTCAGGCAGGATTGATGAGATGAGCTTCACATTTTCCAAGTCATCGCGATGCTTGCTCCATTTCTTTGTCACAGTTCGAGATGTCCCAAATCAACGTGCAGTCGATGGGGAGGCTTGCAATCCTCTTGTCGATGAGGCTTGTGCTCCTACGAACATGATCTTCTCAGCCATAAGGTCTATTAGGATCTCCTCGAGATACTTTTCTACTGTGCTAAGGTCCCTCGACATACACACTCATGATCAAATGTTTCAGATAGGTGGACAAATTCTCAAGGTAAGTAGAACAGGTGGTGAGGTCTCAATAAGCACTGTGTGAAAGAAATTAGTTCTTTGTGGGCTCGGATAATTACAATTGGAAAAAGTGTCCCCGGTAAGACATTCAAAGGGTTAAATAGATAACATCTTAATGGACTCCTCCAATGGGCAGGAATGCCTCAATTAATACAATTCCATCCATTATGGCACGTTCCCAATGATCCAATGGCGAACATTCCGGCAATAACTGTGTTTCTAGCTATTCTGGAGCATCATTCTAATGGTCAGGATGCCTCCAACGGTCATATTTATTCGCCATGACAAAGTTCCAATCAGTTTTGTTATGCTATTCCAACGAGGTTCAAGTTCTACAAACTTTCCTTCTGCGATGTCCTCTCTGGAACCTCCTACAATTTTTCTAGCTTTGCTTTCTTATTACTGAGCTTTCTTTCTTTCTTCCCCATGATATGCATCTCTGGATTCCTCTTTCCATTATTGTTCTTATATTTTCTTAGCATAGTAACTTCACACTACTGAGGATCTTTCACAAGGTTCGAGGATAATACTTCTTCTCTTACTATTTCTGGAGTAGGTTCTCTACTCTCCTGCATGGATAAGTTCTTTAAGCATTCTTGTGTTCTTTCGACTTCGATATCTAGGTCTCTGGCCCTCAATTGCTTCGACTTGTCCTCCTGTTCTTATATTAAGCACGCTATTCTCTTAGCCATGAAATCTCTTAATTCTTGCTTTTTCTGTTCCATAGCTTCCTCTTCTTCTTTTCTTCAGATCTGATCTCTCTCAATCCATGTCCTTCCTAACAAAAGTGCAAAAGGGGAACTATTCTCAACAAACTTAATGACCTCAAATTCTTCTTATGTTGATGTTCCATGAGCACTCATAGGTACATGAGTAAGTATTCCACATAGGGTTATCATCTTTCCTTTAAACAATCATATTCCTCCCAATGAAGGAATCATAGCAGGCTTTCCTAAGATTTCCCAAGTACTTTATGTCATGATGTTCACCTATGTTTCTGCGTCCAATACACAGTCTATGTTGAAGTCTCCTATTCTTGTTTCTATGCACTCTTTCGATTTTAAAACCTTTGATAAGCGGATGTCTCTGTGATCATTCAATGTTTATTTCATTTGCAATAATATAGCCTCAGATTTTTTCTGGTTCTTTGGCATATTCTTAGTCCCTTGACCTTCTTCATGGTTTTCTTGTTTCATGTTCATATTTTCAACTTTATCAATCATTCTAGGGCAATCCAAAACTTCATGTCCAGTATCCTTACAACAAATTCAAATATGTCTACCAACTATAACAAAGAGTCAATCCTCTCTTTCTCTTAAATGATCCCCAACCTTTCCTATACTGCGCACTAGGATCACAGTGATAGACCTGCAAAAAATACTTTATAGGATCCTTCATCCACTTGTTAGTCCAAAAATTATTTATATGCATAGGAATAACATATCTTTCACTATTTCTATTAGATCTATTCATATCATATCTTCTTTCTTCTAGCTATGCCCTAGTTTTCAGTCTAGGACTAAATCTATCAAATACACCTAGATCCATTCTCTCGAAACAAAAATTTCCACTTATCTTACCTTTATCAGAGCACCAAGATTTAATATCTTACCTCTTTTCTTCATATCATACTTCTCTTCTTGGAACAGAGCTTCACAAGTCAAATGGAGTACTGCGCACTACAACAACAAATCGACACACAGAGCTTTCTCTTTTCCTCAGTTCCCAGCAATCATAGTTTTAGGTCCCAGAAACAGAACCATTTGTTGGCACAGGGGTAGACCTAGGGTTCAATGCTTCAACAAAGCACCAACAAAACCATAACTACCGACCCTTTCAGCAACACCTGCGAAGTAGATGAAGTCTCACCCAAGGTAGAGGCAGGGGGGGTTGTAGGACTCAAGTGTATACAACCTAGCTGGGACAAAGTTCCATGATCACAATACTTAATAGAGCACTTAGCAGTTAACATTCATTAGTATTTAACCCTTTATTCACATCACAGGTAAAACTTGAATTACAGAGCAACACAGTATTCAACAAGATCTAACACATCCAAGCACTTAGCACATAGAAATAGATCACATCTAGCATTCATTCATATCACTAGGCACTAAGCTACTAAATCAAATGAATCTAACATACATAAAGATTTAGCACTAAGCATAAATCAAATCAATAGAAAAAAGCAATCACAACACAGGATGTATGTGGTTCACCCTACTATGGGGCTACGTCCACCAACTCTTCGTCTTCTTTATTATCTTCTTTCAATCCTCTTACATGCATAGAGCCAAAAAAACCACTCTGCATAGGACAGGATATCTGCGCTCACCTCTCTATATCCTCCTTCCCCGATATAGGTGACAAAAAAAAGCCTTCTTACACAGTTTGCACACAAGCTTCTTACAATTACTTGCACTTAGCTCTGCAAGTCTTAACACATAGTATGCACAAAGCATTCACAACTATTTGCACTTCGCTCACTGGATTACAACTGACTCCTTCTTACATCGCCTAGCTACTTATTTATACATTACAAAAGGGGCCTAAACATGGGTAAGACCCATGGGCCGACATCCCATACCCGTCACATGAATCCTAATCCCCAAAAATACCGCAAAAGGGGGGCGAGATCCCATGATTTCCTCTTTGCCTAAGAGCTTCGTCTTCGACCAGCCTGTCAAAGTCCCAAAAATGGTCAAACAGGACCAAGGCTCTCCAAAATTTGGTCGAGGTCCAACATGACATATTTTTAGTGAAGTATTGACACATGGTTCGATGGAAGGGTTGATGATAGTATGATGTATTGTTGATTGAGACCTACTTATTGAGATACATTGTTGGTATATATCTTGGATACATTGGCACATGGTTTATGGTAGTTGGTTGAGGCATATCATGAGTGATATGAAACTTGTATGAGGTACATGGTTGGAATGTTGTATGGTTGATGATGCAATTAGTATTTGTGCATTTATAAATAACTCTTGTTGCTTACATTGGCATATATCTTTAGTATATGGTTGAAGTACATGTTTGGTACACATCTGGCACATATTCTTGGCATATGATTGAGACACATTTCATGATATATGATGTATAGTACATGAATGATGTGCATGGTTGGCACATACTATGGTGATATAGATACATCTTGATGAGTCACAATTTGATCTATATATGATACATGATTGGTAAACACTGTGTACATTATTAGAGGCACTTTCTAGTTGGCACATGGATGATGTGGCATATATGTATGGATATATTTCTTTTGCACATGTCGATTGTGGTACATGAGTAGTCTTGGTTAATGCACATCTTGGAGATATTGTGCATATGGTGAATAGATTTGATGTGGTTGATGAGATTGTTGTGATAGTTTTGTTTGGTGCATGGTTAATGCATTGGTTGGTGATACAAGATTGGTGTATGGTTAATGCACTGACTGGTGATACAGGTTTGGTGCATGGTAGATGCAATTTTTGATGGTACAGGTACAGATTGATGGATCATTGTATGATGCATGGATATGTCCAGGTATCATCAAAAGGAATAGCAAAACATGGTATGATTGATGCAGTATTGTTGAGAAGTTGATCAATGTTCCAATAGAGAAGTAACATACACAACAGAAGTAGAGTATAGTGTAATATATTGTTCACAATTATTAGCCAACATCTTGCAGAGAAGAAAGGTGGAGATGTACTCACAGGGGTAGTTATTTATTTTCCCTTGATTGGTTACAAAGGTATGATTCTAGGAGGAGAGATGATAGAGATGATCGTAGAGGGAGCATTGGAATCCATTCCATCAATATTGCATCAAATTGATATCCCTTGTCAAAAAGGGGAGATATTAATTAAATGCTTGGAGATAAACCCATAGGAAAGTGTAGCCAGGAGGAGCAACCTTAGAGATATTTTAGTTAGGGGGAGCATCCCCAAAGAGATATACCCTTTTACATTGATGTCGAAGGGGGAGAGATAGAAACATTAATGTGGAGAGGTAGAAACATTGATGAGGAGCGATGATCATAGAGGGAGCATGAACATTGTCATCATTATTTCCATAAATTATTGGTGTTGATATCAATTTTGGTATTGCGATCAATGCTAAAGGAGAGACTGTTAGGCTATGTTGTCATTGATTTCAAGTTGTGTCATAGTGATGTGTTGTCATTGATGTGTGATGTCATAGATGGATTGATGTGTAGATGGATTGATATGTTGTCAGTGATGTCAACATTGATCTCAAAGGAAGTTGTATCATTGATGTTATTGATTGTTGGATCACGTTGTCATTGATGTATGTCAAATATTTGATGTCAAAGGGAGTTGTATAATTGATTTCGTGTCATGGTTGATAGGAAGTACCAAATGGATGAACTCCAAAGTGGTCCCCTTATGGTGAAATCCCTTATCAGGAGACGCTTTGAGAAGTCCAAATGGTTAGCCCCAACAATATGGTTTAGGAACAAAATTTTGGTTGAGGAATAATGTAATTAAGATCAGTGAATTTGTAGGTGAGACTATTCTATATGGATAGTACATGTCATGCCTTTTCCAGTGATATGTGATACGCCACATAGATCCTCATGGTTAGGGAGATATGACCTTGTGAAGTTTGAGAACCCTCATGATTTATATAGAATAATCTAGAAGGTCAAAGAAGTCAAGAATGTAAAAGAAGTCAAATTATTCTAGAAACTCATACAAGAATTTGACGAGTCAAAGTGGGTGAAACTAGGAGTTAATCAAGGGTTAAGTTGTTGCAATAAAAAAATAATTAAAAATAAATTAGTTGCAACTAGAAGTGGAGAGTTTAATATTTGTGGAGAAAGTAGTTGTAAGTGGACAAAGTGGTTAGAAGTGGGTTATCCATAAAAGAAAGAAGTTGGGTAAAGTTGGTTAGAAGATAATCCCTAGAGGAAGCTACTTGGATAGTATAAATAAGAGAGAAAGGGTTTCTTATGTAGAGGATCTTTGAGCATATTGAATAACCATTATTTGGTGAAAGGTACATTGCAGGTACTCATGGATGCATCAGATGTTTCACAAGTCTAAGGTAGCAAAGAGGTTTGACGACGAAAGTTTTGGAGCTTCAGAGAAAACCTAGTTTCTGAAGTGTACATGGGTTGACAGTGGAAGATGTCATGTATGTATGTGGGTTGACAGTGGAGGAGGTCGCCTACAAGTGAAAAATTCATGAATACTTGAGTTGATGTTGGTGTCAGGTTCCTAAAGTCTAAAGTAAGTTCCAGATCAACATTCCATAGGTTCAAATCATCTACAACATTTTTGGTATGATTGCATGTTTTTTTTTCATGATCACTTATGCTTATGGTATGGTGAATTCTTGAAGCATTCTTGGTATGGATGTTATAAGATCTGGATATGGTATATGTTGGCTGGTTGATTAAGTGAGTAGAACTCTCATGTATGATACAATTTTAATATGATTCCTATAGTTCACACATTTGATCTACTTGTACTGGTTGAGGGATATCTATCATGATGTATGCATGGAATAGGTTGGTTGCAGTGACATGTTGGATGCAGTGATAGGTTATTGGTGGATGTGATAGAGGCAAGAATTTTTCATAGGTGTATAAGAATGGATGCCTTAGTTTTTTGAAGGTGTACATAGGCTAGAAACGGAGGAGTTTTCATACATACACGTGTTTCAGTATAGACAAGTCACATACATACGCGTGCTACAGTATAGACATGTCGCGTACCTAATTCTTTCTACAAGTTGGGTCTTGTACTTGAGTGTTGGATTTCTCTTCTCATTTGGTGTTGAGATCTGCAAGTTGGGTATTGTATTGAAAGTTGGTTCTTTCTTGTTGTTGGTTCTGTTTTCAGTTGATGTTGATAAACCCTAGAAATTGTAGTCTCTTGTAACACATATACAAAAAGTTTACACATATATCTGGTGTTCTTTGTGTCTATTATGGTGATGGTTTATAGATATCTAATATTGATGAATGTTGTTGATACATGCAAGTAGCTAAGTATGAATGAATAATATGTTGCTAACTAAAGTTTTGAAATAAATGTAAAATCATCCCTACACTTCTTCACCCCCCCTCTTAGTTTGATCGATGTGTCCAACAACACTATCTTCTAGCAAATCCCTTTAAATTTTTCACAAACCATCAAGTGCTGAAATATCTAGTCAATAAACTAGTCCATGAAGGGAAAATATGTCAATGGATACTATGCTTTCAAGAATTCGACTTCAAAGTAGTAGTCCGAGGGGGAAAGAATAATGTCAGTCTGGATCATCTATCCCTACTTGAAACAAGGGAATATTATATAGGGATAGATGATAATTTATCAGATGTGAATCTATTCAGTGTTGAAGTCATTCCCAAAGAACTAGAAGAAATCACAAATTACATTCAGATCTAGTTGATTTCATCCCATGTGCAAGGGTGCTTGGAATTATACATGTGCAGGATATGCACGATCATTCAATTTAAGACCTTGGTTTGGCCATCTGTGTGGGGGTGGAAGGCCGTGGATTTGGTGAGCTTGGTGTCCAGCAGTGATCAGAGGCCCAACCAGAATGTGCTGAGAAATCGACTGTCCCAATCTAAGACAATGGTTTGTGGGATTCCAAAATGTACCCAGACTCGTTCAAAGAAGAGCTTGGCAGTGACTTCTGTTGTGATGCTCTTCTTGCAAGAAACCAGAATCACCATCTTAGAAAAGCGATCAACAACCACAAAAACATAGTCATTTCCTCGCTTGGTGGATGAGAGGCCCGACATGTAGTCCATTGAGATGGATTCCCATGGTCTGTCAGGAGTAGGAAGAGGGGTGTACAGACCCTATTTCTTAGTGGTTGGTTTGGCAATAGCGCAGGCAGTGCAAGACCTGATATACTTGTTGACCTCTTGTCGAATTTTTGGCTAGTAGAAATGTTTTTGTAGCATCACCACTGTCTTTTCGACGCCGAAGTGTCCTGCCACCCAGCTATAGTGGGCTTCCTAGATCAGCTTCGCTTGCTCACTTGAGGGAACACATATATGGCCCAGACGACACAACAACCCATCCTGAAGATGGAAATTATCGACAACTGGCTTTGCACCCAACATTTGGTAGGTGGTGGTGAAGTCTGGGTCTATCTCATAGAGTTAGGGCCATCCAGAGGTCTCATGGATGTAGGAGTCTGGCACTATGGTGAGTGTCGCGACTGGTGGTTTGCTGAGGCAATCGACGACGTGGTTGGTGCTTCCTGTTTTATACTTGATGTTGAGGTGGAATTACTGCAAGTATGTGGACCACTTTTGATGGTGGTCATTTTGCAATTTTCCTTGTGTGTGCATGAACTATAGTGGCTTATGATCAGTGTGGATGACTGTCTCCCTCCCAAGAATGTAATGTCTCCACTGGTGGTAGGCTTGCACAATGGAGTACATTGTTTTGTCGTAAGTAGGGTACTTACGAACAACATCTGATAGTGTCACACTATGATAGGCTACGGGTTGGTTGTGCTTCATGAGAACGACACCCACAACATAGTCTAAAGCATCAGTCTCAATCTCAAAGGGTTGTTGCAGGTCTAGTAGTAAAAGTATTGGGGCTAAGAACAAGTGTTGCTTCAAATCATCGAATTCTTGTTGTTAGGGTTGGCCCCATGCAAATTTCTCCTTACCACCACCCTTGGTTATTTGGCTGAGGGCCCATGCAATATGGGAGAATCCAAACACAAACCTGTGGTAGAAATTGGCAAGGCCCAAGAAGCTCTGAAGCTCAGTGAGTGTCGTTGGGGCTGGCTAGTCACGGATGACTTGGATCTTGGCTGGATCCACATGTACACCATGTTGATCAATGATGTAGCCTAGGTAATGGACCCTGTCCATGCCGAAGGAGCATTTTTCCAAGTTGGCGTATAGCTTGTGCTGCTACAGGGTGTGCAGAACCTACTGAATATGCTGCAAGTGTTCGGCCCAAGTCTTGTTGTAAATGAGAATGTCATCAAGATACACCACTACAAAAGTATTGGTGAATGGTCACAGGATATCATCCATCATCCTCATGAAAGTGGTTGGAGCATTTGTCAGACCAAAGGGCATGACCAACCATTCAAAAAGGCCTTCCTTTGACGTGAAGGTGGTCTTCCATACATCTATCTGTTCTACTGGGACCTGGTGGTAGCCAGACTTCATATCAATCTTACTGAAGTATTTGGGCCCCATGAGTTGATCAAGGAGGTCATCGATTCAGGGAATCGGGTACCGATTTCTGATTGTGATTTTATTCAGAGCCTGATAATCAATGCAAAGTCGTCAGGTTCCATCTTTCTTCTATACCAACACGATTGGGCTCCTGCAAGGTGATGAGCTAGGACGGATGTGCCCCTTGTGGAGAAATTCTTGGATCTGTCACTTGATCTCCTCATTCTCTAACAGAGAGTGGAAATATACTGGCCCATTGGGAAGCGGTGCATCAGGGGTTAGATCGATAGGGTGCTTGACCTAGTAGTGCAGAGGTACCCTGGCAAGTGAGGAGAAGATATCCGAGTATTCTTCCACAACCTTATCTATTTTCTTCTACTGTGTGGAGAGCTCAACCACAGAGACCCTGGATGTGGCTGTGATTTTTCTCTCATTCTGAGAGAAAATCACGAAGAAGACAAACTTCCCCGTCTAAGAGATGACCTTCCTGCATTGCTTAGCAGAGATCAAGGAAATATCATTAGGTGGGACAGCCTCAGGTATCTTGTACAATTTCCTGTTCAAAGTAATAATAACACTACAAGGCCTAGACTCATATACAACATGAAATTTCCATAAATAAGGTTGGCCCAAAAGAAAATCAAAAACTTTGAGAGGAGAAACATCACACAATTCCTCGTCTTTGAAGGGCTTGATGTCATACGATAGTTGACACTGTTGGCTGACGCGGAGATTGCTTCCTTGACAGAGCCATCTAATGGTGTAGGGTTGTGGGTGTGGCATTGTTGACAAGGCCAGTTGTTTGATGACCTCTGCTGAGATGATGTTCTTATGGCTACCACTATAAATGATGAAGTGTAGTGGGGTTCCTTTTACCCACATCTGTGAATGGAAGAGGCGCTCTCCTTCTTTTGGCTCGTCTAGTTCACCATGCTGGAGCTTGGTGGTAGCAACGGTGGCACTGGGTTCCATGTCAATGATCCATCTTCCCCTTTTTGGTTCTTACTTAGAGTCAGAACCATCTGATTCAGAGTCTTTCACTTTGGCCACCAGCATCTGCTTTGAGAGGCAGTCAGCAGTGTTATGCCAAGGGCTCTTATGGAAGTCGCACCACTTTCCAGTATCTTTCTTTGTCTTTCTGGTGTCTTTCTTTGCTTGTGGCTTGGACTAGTTGTCCTAATACTATCCATCTTTGCTCTGTCATTTTTTCTATGGGTTGGGGCCGCCCTTTCCTGGCTTTTGTTGTGAGGGGTTCCCCGACCCAAATTGTTGTGTCTTTTATTTGAGCTTCTGCTCGATTTTGATGGCATATCGGTAGGCCGCGCCTAGGGATGAGATGTCCAGAAATTCCATTTTAGTTTAGATGTATCTATGCAAATAAATGTGATACTTGAGCACCATATGTCTCTCTGAATCTTTCATACCCAACTTGGTGTGCAAGGTATGGAAGATGTTTGTGAAATCTGGCACTACTTGGTCTCTTTCTTGCCGCAGTGTGGTCCATTTGGTATACAAGTCATCATAAATTCCGACACGGTAGTATTTTTCCTTAATAGCATCCCTAAAGGATTCCCAGGTGGTCATGACTATAAATAATGAGGGTTCCTCTATTTCCTCTTTCTCAAAGAAAGTTTCCCATCAATCTTTGACATGGGGAATGACTTTGAGGAGCGCAAAAGTAATATTTTTTCTATTTGAAAAGTTATGGACAGAGAAATACCCTTCTACTAGACTCAACCACTTGTCTACAGCATCTGTGTCTATCTGACCTTCAAATATAGGAATATCAAAGTTTATTTGTACCTTGAAGGGGGTGGTGCCTCTGCTCGAAGAAGATGTGTTGCATGTTGGTAGTCGCCAAAGGATTTGCACGAAATTACCCATCATCTCATTCCTCTGTTGTGTGAGGAATTCCTCAATCAACAGTTTGAAAGGATCTCTTGTCCTATCATCTTTCTTTTCTCCTTCCATGAGAGGTCACTTGGGTGTGCGAGAGCCTTTGTCCTCAAGAGAAACAAGCTCGAGACCCAAATATTTGTACTCTGAACTCATTGGGGACATGCATTAAGACGACAAGGAGCAGACCTCTCTGATACCACTGATCCGGATTTTATGAGCAGAACGAAATGACTACAGATTATTACCAGATGCTTAACATAGAATAATAGAGTTACAGTAAAACTGGTTTTCTATTCAATAAGGAAATAAGCTGAAACTGTAAAATGCAACGAAAAACAGCTTGCTAGAATGGTGGTGGCTTATCTCTGAGAAGAGATGTGACGGTTGCGCTCATTCACAAGAAGATGATTACAATGAGGCTCTCGAGGAATTTTTACAATAAACAGGAGTTTCAAAAACCCTAAACATCCAAAAACCTAACCCTAG
>CBVK0103789253.1:0-11743 GCA_900067695.1 Picea abies | reverse complement strand
AATAGTTTTTACGAATTTTTTTTTTTTTAATTTAATGTAAATCATCTCAATCTTCCAATCACTGAGCAGACCTGTGCTTAATAGAGGCAGACCCTGTCAAATTTTTCTTTTCGGGAATGATAAGATGATAAGATACACCTCTGGCTATTTTTTTTTTTAATAATTTAATATGGGATAAAGCAACAGTGCTTACATCAGCATCAGCTTAAGCATCATCCATTTTGCATTTACAAAATGGCCTAATGGGCTGTAAAAATGCCTTTCAACACAATAATGAGCTAAGTTTACAGACAGTCACCACCTTCCAATGGGCTCGTGAAAATTCCTTTCAACACAATGATGGATATAGTTTACGGACAGTTGTCACCTTCCAATTAAAAACAAATTAAAAGACAAGCAAATTTTCTTCCAAATTAGATAATGATATGTTAATTTTGCAATTCAGTATGGTTTGGCTATCGGTGTGAAACTTTACTGGTAGCATCCTTCATGTGGGGCCCAGTTTCAAGCACGTGGGCTCAAAGCTTTGGAAGAGTATGCAAAGAAATTACGTGTTTGGAAATCTCTAAATTTAATATGAAAATGGAAAACTAAAATGAAATATAAAAATGGAAAATTAAAATGAAATATGAAATATGATGCTCATCACATTTAATATCTATTTTTTCTATATTTTTTTAATGCTTTGTTTTCACATGCCTGCCTTATATTTTCCAATACTCAACTGAAGCTGTATTTTCATGTCCTTTCTTCATTTGCATTCCTCTTGTACGTTGTAACTATACAAAAAACAGAGCAGATGAAGTAGATATAAAAAATCATGTTACCTAGTAATATACTTTCACGAGGCATCAGCCAAGACACCATTGGCGTGGTACCAGAAAGTCAATATTTATACCACCAGTTTCATAATGGTAAAATAAAGGGCCCAAACGAATAAAATACTTCCGACAGAAATGGTCAGTATCCCAATCAATACATCACTTCGCACTCTAGAAGTTTTGGAGAGTGCAACCAAAAACACTGAACCCTCTTTTTTCCAACTCACATTATGGAAATAAGCTAAACTGAACAAGAAAGCTCGGTACCATAGAGCTAAATCCACTAACATATATCGTATAAAAAAATTAGCTCAATACAAAGACAATGATTCAGTGCAAATGATCTTATTAACCTTGTGGGGTAGAATTTGCCCATGAACTCTAAAATGGAATAAACTTACACAACATCCACATTTCTGAATGAACATTAAACCAAGCATCACCTTGGATTTATCAAGGTCACCATATTCCCAACCATCGATAAGTTATTGATATTCAACAACAAAGCAACAATGAAAATATGCTTCTTACTAAAAAAGCAACAACATAAGCATAACAAAATATATTGAGTCAGTATAATGAATTCTCTGAAACAGAGGGTTCTTTTTACATGAAACCCCAATCAATCAAGTGTCCTGGCATGATAAACTTCTATCAGTCAGCTCTTGACTGACCAGCTCGGGATGATAAAATAATCCCCACAATCAAACCGTACAGGGCAAGTGCCTCTGCAAAAATGAGTATGAGGATCATACCCACAAAAAGCTTAGGCTGCTGGGCATTTGCTCTGCAAACAAAAAGACAAGTGGCCATAAGTAAAAGAACATATGCTAAATTTAAATGTTAATCTGACAGCCAATTCTCCTCTCCTATTCTATCTCAGTAGTAGGTACACATGACATCTTAAATCGAGAATTGCCTTCTAGCATCAGATAGACATTCGGATTGTATCATACACGAGAATTTTACTGAAAATTTGGAAAGAATTTAAAATCAGAATGACTGGATTTATCATATTTTATGTATTATTAAATTTTAAAGATAGCAAAGTTTACATACTTAAGCTCAAAAAGTGGGTGTCCTTGTTAGGAGATAAAGCATTAAGAGAATGTGTCTAATTTGATTAAACAATTACTAATGGGCCTGATACAACCATCAGAGTCAGAGCAATAATCTCTAGATCCATTTCGCTTTTCTTCACCCTTGAGACTCTTTCTTGCCATTAAGTTCCGTCAGTACTATTACCTACCAGGAATCAAAATATAGATCAATTTTGCATGGGATTTAGGTACAGCACTAACAACAGAGCAGAAAAACATGAACCCTATTGACAACATGTTTTTTATTGTCTTTCAAGTAGTAACCTTCAATGAAGCCTTTTGATGTTGACATTGAGCTGCACTGCTAGATTTTGGCATAGCTTTATTTATCAAATCTTGTTTTATGAGGAAGACAAGGTAAATTGTGTTAACAACAGGAAAACTGGCCTCAAGAAATGCCCTAATGCTGCACAAACTTCTAAAGGGAAAAAAACAGGAAAGAAGCCTATAAATCTGCTGCAAAGACCAATGTACTCAAAATACTTTCACAAGAAGATAAAAATGGAGAAAACTGCCGCAATAAAGGAAAAAATTTGACAACCTGGTTGTTTTAACTTTCAAACTTAACAAAAAACTTTAAGTTCTGACCTTCCAATCTGTGGTACACCGTGAAGAACAGAGCCAAATATAAGCAATGGTCAATGCAGTCAACATACAAGATGCACAAATATGGAAAAATGTGCATGTATGTATTAACTTTGGTGATCATGTAAAGTGAATACTAGATTAAACAAAAATTGTCAGTTTGAACTTTGTACACTATTATCATATGTGTGTGTTGTATTACTATTTCCTCTTATCCTGATTCGGCAAGTTCGCCCTTCCCAATCTGGGAGAATACCAATGTGAGTAGCTAGCTCACAGCATTCAAATCAGAATCCTTCAGCTGAGGTGTTGGAGGGGGTATATCTATTCTGACAAATTCATCTAGGAGATGCACATGACCCGCACCACATTCACAAGTACTTACACACAACAAGCACAAGCACAAACGTGTCATTGAGAGACTTGAACCCTGTTGGGGGTTTTAGAATCACACTGCTTTTCACTGACCCAACAAGCCATCGTTGACAAAATTATCACATAATTAAAGAGTATTGACAAATTAACATGCCTTTTGTTGCATTTTGCTCATTCAGGCATCTGTTTGCTAGATAAAAACAGCCCTGTGAAATGAATACAAATTCATTTTTCTTTTGGAATGAATGGAATTTCATTATTTTCCAACAAATACAATTTTAGGGACATGATTTTGGAATGAATGCAATTTCAGAACACGTGACTTTTGGAACAAAAGCAAGTTCATGCACTCATGAGTTAGATCTTCTTCTATTGATTTTTAATATAACATGATTAACATCAACTAAGGAAACAATGTTCTCCAACTGGTTTCTGAGGTTCTTAGTTATACATCTTTCAAGATAATATTTTCAAAAAACAGCCTTTTGGGTTGGCAGGGGAAGCCATGTCCCCTGAGAAAAAAATGGGGAATATTTAGTTGAGGTGTGCTCTTAGTGAACCATACATACCTGACACCAGCATCACCCACAACGCCAATTGCCATTCCTGCAGACAAACCAGATAGACCACAAGCTAGCCCTGATGATAAGTGGGCATATCCATCAAATAGATAATAGGATTTAGCCTTGGGGTTGATTCCGGTACTTATAATAACTGCAATGATCAAACCATATATACCCAACACTCCAGCCATAACAACTGGTACTATAGATTTCATCACAAGCTCTGGCTTCATAACACCCATGGATGCAACACCAACTCCACTCTTTGCCGTCCCATAAGCTGCCCCCATGCCTACACAGCATGACATAAGTGAATCAAGGATGCAAAAGATCCAAAAATATTCCAGAAGTGAATCAAGAAATATGCAAATTGCATTCAATGATCTCTTAAAAATACCACAAGCTATATATTGAGCAATAGGCTTTAGCCTTCTACAAAAATAATGAAATTTGTGAATTTTTTATTCCAAGAGTTATAAGAATCACACATTAAGAACTACATAGACCATTAAGAATCCTAGTTACTAACCTGGTTATCAATATAGAATTTGTCAAGGAAAACTTCGTAAAATGTTGCAACATAATTCTTAGGATGGACTTCATGTTTTCCCTAATTCTAATATCCAAAGTTATTTCTAAAACCATAAGCAAAATATGTTCATGGGAACTCACATGTATACAATAGCTACCTATGTAATATACACCAAATCTCAGCGCAAAGGGACATTTTAAAGAACTGAAACAAAAATAGGTCTACGCAAAATCTAAGCAAATCTCAAACTGAGCAGAATTCCAGTCAAAAAGCATTGATATCTTGATTGTTCTGATGTATATTTGATCCTGGCACAACAGCTTACAAGCAAACTAAGATTGATCTGTTCAGAACAAGCATATGAACTGAGCAACTGTGGCCTAACAGTTACTATGTGTACACCTAGAACACACAAGTTCACTGTAAATATGATTGCTGAGCAAAACCCCTTTCAGATCATTAAAGTCAAATAGAATGGATTATGGAACTGTAGGACTAAGGTCAGCACCCACTGTCCAATAAAATTACTCCTGAAGGGAAATTATTGAGTCAAATGTCAGTCCGTTCAATAATCTTGGATGATTCTTGGCGAATGTTTCTGCTATTATAATTTTCAGTCCTGAAATGACTTCACAAAAAATGAGAGATTCCTCGTTGATATAAGAATCAATTTTCTCATATTTACTGCTGCCTGCAACTGGTGTTAATATCTATGTATGTCATATCTCAAACATACATGAATCCAAAAATCAAGCTTGTAACAAATGGCTGAGGTCTTCTAGGTAACAGACTCATTGCCCGTGCAAACAAATCTACATCTCTATACTGTGCTACCTTGAATCATTGTTCAAAGTAAATTCTTATCAGATCCATTGTAGTCAAGAGATGATTCGAAACTTATTAGTTTTTCTGTTCTTGCACACATAAGCTGATGTAGAGATTGAGATACACAATTGAGCCATGGAGGAGATATTATATAATTTGATTGAAATGCATATAACACTTATTTTGAGAAGAGGATCTAAAAGAGCTTGTGAGCATAAGCGTAAGAAAGGGCATTACAAGTTCTTGTTTCATTAGAGTCACTTCCTACTGAAACAAACGTAAGGCAATCAATAGTGCTTTTTGTTCTGACATAGTTGCAGCTTCAAACTGCATTTGTCAACTGCTATGTTAGGCACAAGTGTCATTAATTTTTATAAATTGTTTTCCGTCATTCAAAGAAACAATAAAATGCATGCTTTAAAGAATTTGGAGATAAGGACTATGAATTTCGTGAATAAAGAAGCAATCAACAAATCACATTCACTACTTTATCTAGGGTCATTTTACAAAGTGTAAAATCAAGCAATCCTGATCAAGTAATCCCAAGTGCAATAAATTAAAGTACCAGCCAATTTCTTTTTATTAAGAGAGCATTCAAAGGTACTTGAAAAATAGTCCTAATCATTTTCTTTTAACTTCAAGAAACATGCCCCACAAATAACATACTTCCTTTCACTTAGGCACCAAGTCTCTGGGGTATCTATTTTGCCCAAATTACCTGGAACTTACACCCAGCCTCATCATGCCAAATGGGCAGGGTAGACCACAGAAAAAATAGAACATGCCATACAGCTCAAGACTACCAATGCCCCATTGGCCAAATGGTCCAAACCAATCGAATCATATCGAATTTATTTTCACTTATCCCTACCAGAATTCGTTATAGAAAGCTAACATAAACCTTGAGAGAATCAAATTAAATAGTACTTCAACTATTTTAATTATCAATATAGCTATGAGAAGAAACTGATGTTGCTGTCATCCACAACTAAGCAATACATTAGCTTGGTGGCTCCATTCTTGGGCCTGCTTGCCGTTAAAAAAATTGTGAATAAAAGAGGGTCTTCCATTGACAAAATGAATTTGCTCTAAATGTCAGTGATAATCCCTGATCCTAACCAAGGTGAGGAGATCGACCCCCATGGAGTCAAACCAGCCGATGGAGGATAGACGTATTCTCAAATAAAAATATCCTTGATCTCAAGTTTCTGGTGGAATAGTTTAAATTGGAAATTAAAATATAAAGACGTCGCATCTAATATAAATAAGACCCTTGACCTCAATTTTCCAGGAGAATGCTTTAAATTAGAAAATTCAAACATAAAGGGCCCAAAAATTTCAGAAGAGAAATAGAAAAAAAATCTTCGTGATATATAAATTTTCAGATACTGTTCTATAAAGCTAGATCTCTGTAATGACAATGCAGATGGTGAATTATTATTGAGACTCAATTTAACATAGCATAAATGAAACAGAATTATGACAGTTAAGTTGAATTGAGAAATAGTACATGAGAAAACAAGGGCTGCCGCAGCTCCCATGAATCCGAAGAAAGGAGCCATTTCGTCTCCGCTGAATGCGTCCGCCATTTCGTCTCTGCTGATGATCTGCTGATTTTTCAAATGAAATCGGCCTTTTTAATGCAAATCAGGGATTAAACGATCTCGCCAGGAAGATGGAATGAGAGTATTAATGTGGAAAAGAGAAACCTCGATCTGTTGATCTCTAGTATCCCTGAGAGAAAGAGAAATAAGGTATATAGAGACATATATAGAGACGTAACCGGGGCACAAACGGAATGAAATGGCCCAAGGAGAGGACCGCCAACCGCTTTATCCAAGCGATCCACCGGTTCTTCTGCACGGACTGCGGAAGGGTAGCATACTAGCATGTGAGGGCTTTGTAATGCAAGCGAGTGGTCACGTGAACGCACCCGGATGAAGAGTTGGGTGAGCGATCTTTGTGACAACTCCCACGGCATCGAGGTGGGACCGATATAAATTTTCAAAGTGTAGCTTCATTGGTTTTGTTGGGCTAAGGTTTAGTAATCGTGGTGGGGTGTTGTGATTGTATGTTGTTTTAACAATTCCATTTTAGTGATTAATTTGTGTTTTCTTTTAAGAAATAGAAGTAATTTTTGTAATTTCTGGATCTGGATAAATGTCCGTTTTTCATTATGGGAATAATTTTCCCATAATTTAATTGTGTAGTAAGATGATAATTTTTTGGTAATAGAAATTTTAAGTATAATTAGTATTTTATTATTATTTAAATTATATATATATATATATATATATATATATATATATATATATATATATATAATTTATTTTTAAGGTTTATAGAAGTATATATACTTTATGTTTTTTGGATTTGAACTTGTGATTTTTAAGAGGAAACAATTATATATATATATATATATATATATATATATATATAATTTATTTTTAAGGTTTATAGAAGTATATATACTTTATGTTTTTTGGATTTGAACTTGTGATTTTTAAGAGGAAACACATGTTCTTAACCATTAGGTCCATAGGCCTACTCAGGGTGTATATATAGTGTAATGATGATGATGATGATTAATGTTCATTAAGATCGAATTGGTTTATGAGACCTTAAGAGGGTAGGTGATTACTTGGAATGATGTTTTTAAGACAGTAAATTTCCATATTTATGGGAACTCTAATCTTATATATCATTTAAGTGTTGCAAAGATCAATTTAACTCCAAATCTATCAAGTGTCGAGAAGGATTAAATCTCTGGAGGTGCAAGCTTTTAACTTTTCCCCAAATTTATTAATTATTAATTACTTTTTATTATTTTAATGTGTTATATTACATGAATATCTCCCCATATTGGGTTGTAGAGTCCATCTCGACCCAACTAAAAGCAAGTTTGTTACAAAATTAAACCACTCCTTCATCATGTGATTGTGTCCATTACTCTATTCTTTATTTTTACCACTTAATGTATGGTCAAAACAAGTTCTAAATAATGTTTTATTATTATTTTAATGTGTTATGTTACATGAATATCTCCCTATACTCGATTATAGAACCTCTCTGAACCTAACTAAAAACAAGTTTATTACAAAATTAAACAACTCCATTATATGATTGTTTCTATTACTCCATTCTTTATTTTTACCACCTAATTTCTAATTTATAGTCAAAACAAATTCGAAACTCTCATAGCTTTACGGATTCTTAATACCAAAATGTATAGAGAATTGAGCCTCGTTGAGTTGTGATGAACTCCCATTAGTTTATTATTTTACCACAACACAATTTGGTTTAGTTATGGTAAACTCTTATTTATTACTAGGCCACAACTCAATCAACATTTTATTATTTAATTCTTAATTGTATAACATTTAAGGTTCTTTATCTTCGATTGTTTCAATGGATTTGTTTGATGTTTAATCAAATTAATACCTAAGCTTATTATTTAAGGTTAGGTGTTTTCTTACGTTGGTTATCCATTTATGTTTAAGAATAAATAAAGTCAATTTTTCAAAACATAATTTTTTTATTAAATTTAATAAAAAATTGATTTAATATTATAATTTTATTAATTTATAAAATAATTTTTTTTAAATAATTTAAAATTACAAAAAATTGTAAATAAATAAATCTACATTAAATTTTACTTTATTAAAAACAAATAAATAAATAAAATCGTGTAATTATTAACTTACTCCCTTGTGTTTACTTCAACTACAAGTAGTGGTGACATGTTTTATATCATTATGGATTGAATACACGTGTACAAGTTTTTATGAGATTTTGTATTACGTTACTACTCTCTCCATTCATAGTGGGGCTTGTGTTCATAGGTTAAGGTGTACTCATGGCTCCAAGTGTTTTGGTGGCTAGATTACTATCCTAACAATAATTGAGAAGAGATCATCTTCATGGTTTTTATTCGAAACCAGAACATGGATAAAATCTTGTAAATCCAATTTAGGCATTCTTTCTCATTATGGTAGTAATATTATGAATGTTTTAGTGTTATGTTTTTGTTTTTTTTTGGGTTATTTTTATCTATGGTTGCTATTTATATGATGTTGTAAGTTACCTTATATAATGACATGCTTTTTATATATTCATATTTTATTATGTGTTGTAAATAATCTTATATGTATAGTAATTGTGAGAAAAAAAAGTTTATAAAGTATTAATTTTATGAAAAGTTTTTTCAATTTAAAAGTTGACTTTGAGGTGCAAGTTTCTCTCTAACGTCTTTCTATATTTTGGGTATTAACATTCATCAATGTTTTCAATATCCTATCTTAAACAATATTTTTGACTTCTTGTTGTTATCTAAGTAATGTTGCAAACTATCTTTTTTTTCCCATAAGAAATTGACTCAATTTTATAAAGAGTATAAAATCATTTACATCGCCGAAGTAATGTTGTAAACTATCTTATTACAAAAACATATCTCTATATTGAAGTTTTGGTAGTTATAAAAAATATGTCATGTCATATTCTATATTAATGATAAACATCAAAGTAATTCTATTATGAAGATAATGTGTTTCTCCAAAAATATAGTGATAATAAAATATATTTTTACAAGAAACGAAAAATAGATCTTCCTTTGCATATATTGGTTTCATAAATTGCAATATGGATCAATGTCAAATTTGGCTACATTCATTGATCCAGAGGGAAGGAGCTATTGAGTTGACCTTTGGGCATTGCATAAGGCAGCCAGAGGAAGAACTATTTATGGTTGCAACCATCGTTTAGTTCTAAAGTATGACTTAAATTTGCTTTGGTTGTAAGACTATTGTGTAGGCAACCCTATCCATGTTCCTTTTTCGTGAGTGACAATGGGTAGTCTAGCAAGCATTGAAGCAAGCACGAATGTCATCCTATAGGAGAATCGTTATGAGTTGTAGGGTGGGTTTTACTCCTAAGGTGAGGGGGTGAGAAAACACTAATTAACGTAAGTCTTCGGATTCAAATACCCATGCTAGCTTCGACAAGGTGGTTGTACTCTAATGGAGACTATTAGGGATTTTTGTCCCTGCTCCAAAAAGTAAATAAATAAATAAATGTTGGCTTCATTTTTAATGATATTATATTTTGTTTATGTTTTATAAAATAATCCCACGCTAAATTTGTATATTGATTTATAATTATATTCTCAATATTTTTTTAACACAATGCAAGTTTGGGGTGTTGAGTTTTTGTTTTTGATAAAATGTTTAACTATTTATATGTCAAAATTGGGTCATCAACTTCTGATGCATTTTTGGGCCTTGTGACAAATGAGGGTTGTTGTAGACTTCCCTCATCCAAGATAGAAAAATTTCTTCTCATTGAGATATTTCCAATGAGATATTATGCACCTAAAAGAAAGTCTGTATGCAAAAGTTATAGTGTCAACAAGGAAACGGTCCAAATATTCCTTGCATGTCCAAGTGGCAACCATGTCAAGACACCATAATCTAAATATGGGGAGTTAGTAACGCGTGGGAACCCACTAGAGACTTGTAGAAGCATCATGGAGGTTCCAACAAGGTTTCAAAACTCTAATCCTAACCTTAATTTTAGCTATAAAAAACTGAGTAGAAGGGGGTAAAAGGGTTAACTTTTTCACTAGCCACCCATTGTTCCATACTATAAGTAGGAGTGTGGAGGAGATACAAACAAAACAGAGAGACATAAGCATATTGTAGAGGATTGTAGAAAACCATAGTGTCTCATAGCTCCACATTAAGCTTCGACAAAAGACACAATCCTTCATTGAATGTTGGTTTTCCTGTACAAGTTTCTAGGGTAAATATTTGTGTCCCATTTCATGGATTTTATATTGTATTTTATTTCATACATTGTGGTAGTTAGAGAATCCAAATAGTGTGTTTTATTTCCGTTAAAGCTTCAAAAATACAAAATATAGTCACACAGTTGAGCATAGGCTCATTGCAGTCATTTAAGTTTAAATATGTTTTGGTGAGTTGACCATTGGAATATCCAAGGCGGTTTACAAATCAAAATTCCAAATTGAACGTGTTTAAAACCAAAGTTTCACGTCACAAAAAATAGCCATTTAGGCATGCAATGGTGCATACACACATTGTGATATTAGAAGTAAAAATAAACAAAGTCTTGTCTAGCAAGTCTACATCCCCAAAACCATAAAATTCTAAGTTCATCACTCAACAAGTGATCATCTTGGTATTTGGGTCTCAACACACAACCTCCCATAATAGGTTTAGGATCAATAATTAATGGCTCATGACGATCATTTATCATCTAGTTGCATATTTTTATGTCTTATTTAATGCACATGTAATTTATTGTAACATTTTGTTTCAATTATCTTATTATTATTATCTATTGTCTTGCAAATATTGGCACATATGTTGGGGATGAGCCTCCCTAATAGGATGAGGAGATGGAGGAGGAAAAGGAGTAGCATGCAGTACATAAACCTTGCATGCCACATAGGTTGAATCAGAGAGTCCAAATAGTGGTGGTGGGTCGCCTATGTGGTGTTATGGTTAGTCATGGAGTGGTACCCACACTGGTTCAAGACATATTACGAGTACCAGAGCTATCTATAATATGGATGATTCTATCTCATGACATGACATCACCGATGCATCATATTTTTGGTGTCATCAATCCCATCAAGAGGTTGAAGGATCCTGCTCATGCTGCTCATGATTGTACTCCATCTATATCATCACCAGACTGATCCACATCCTCTACTCCACCACATGGTCCTCCTCCTCCTCTTCCACATGTGTCTGCACCATGCACCAATCCTCTTTCTTCCCCTCCACATGTGTTTGCACCATCCATGTCCGATCCTCCTCCTCCTCCCCCTCCCCCTCCACAAGTGCCTACACCATCCATTGATCCTCCTACGCCTTCCCCTTCACATGTGTCTGCACCATCCACATCCAATCCTCCTCCTCC
>CBVK0103789243.1:0-12415 GCA_900067695.1 Picea abies | reverse complement strand
GTTTCTTGGATATTTTCTGCATCTTCATCTTCTTCTTCTGGAACTTCTTCACGTTCCTCCCTTTCTGAAGATGGCTAAGTTTCCAGCTGAATTTGTTGAACTTGTGGTACCTGTTCTTATCTCACTTCAACATCTACCAATTCTAATTTTAAGAGTGAGGATTTATCAAATACCACATCTTTGCTTATGATGAGCTTGTGGGCAGTAGGATCCCACAATATGTACCCATTAATTCCATCACCATAAGCAACAAAGATATATCTCTTTGATCTAGGATCTAACTTAGAACATTGATCTTTAGAAATAAGAGCACACACATCACAACCAAATATTCTCATATTTGAATAATAACATGAATGACCTTTCCATACCTAATATGAAATCTTACAATTTATTGCAGTTGATGGTGATTGATTTATCAGATAACACACTATAAGAATTGCTCATGCCCACAATTCCTGCTGCAACTTGGCATTACTGATCATGCTTCTTGCTCTCTCTAGAAGAGTCTTACTCATGCGTTCAACAACAAAATTTTGTTGATGAGTATAAACTGTGGTATTATGTCTTTCGATCCCAACTTCCTTGCAATAGTTTTCAAATTCCACATATGTGAACTCACCTCCATTATCTGTTCTTAAACACTTGATTGACATGTAAGTGCTCTTTTCAACCAAAGCTCCAAATTGCTTAAAAGTATTAAATACATAAGCTTTTCTTTTAAGTAAATAGACCCAAACCTTTTTAGAGTAATCATCTATAAATGTCACAAAATATAAATATCCTCCAAAAGAAACTGTAGGGGATGGTCCCCAAACATCTGAATGAATGTAATCAAGAATACCTTGCTTATATGTCTTCATGTTTTAAACTTCTTTCTACATGGTTTTCCCAAAACACAATACTTGCAGAAATTCAAATTCAGAAACTTTAAACTTGGAAGTGACTTACAATCAACCAATACCTTAAGCCCTTTCTCACTCATATGACCCAAACACTGATGGCATAAACAAAGAGAGTCACTTTCACCTTCAGATGCTACCACTGCTTGATTTATTTATGTTCTTCCTTCAAGTTGATAAAGGTTCCCGATCCTCTTTGCCTTCATGACTACTAAGATGCCTTCTGACACCTTCAGTACTCCACCTTGAGCTATACACATGTAACCTACATAATCTAGAACTCCCAAAGATATCAAGTTCTTTCTAAATTCGGGTACATGCCTTACATCTGTTAATGTTCTTACACAACCATCATGCATTTTAATATGGACGCTACCAACCCCAACAATTTTACAAGAAAAATCATTTCCCTTAAAAAAACACCATCATCAATAGATTGGTAAGTTGAGAGCCAATTTCTATGAATATACATGTGCCTAGACACACCAAAATCTAACAACTAATGTTGATGTTGATGTGAAACATCACAAGTAGACAATACCTCATCAACCATACCTAAACCTGAACATGAACATGAACTTGTTTAAGCTAAATTAGCTTCTTTTGCATCCTTTGTGGAGTCCTCTTTGGATGCATTCAATCTTTTCCAACAATCCTTCTTGAGATGCCCTCATTTTCCATAGAACCAACATTTATGTTTACTCTTCTTGCCTTTTGACTTAGACCTTGATGTACCCCTCTGATATTGCCCTCTTTCTGTAGATCAACCTTTGACCACCATCACTTATGCTGTTGAGGTTTCTTTACTAGACCTTCTCCTCATTTTCTCAGCCAACAAAGCTCCAACAACAATGTCATATTCAATGGCATCTGTTGAGCTGAACCACATAGATGTGACCATATGATCCGAGGACTCAGGAAAATAACACAATAGTGTAACTTCCTTGTCCTCATCTCCGTACTTTACTTCCATACTAGATAATTGAAAAATCAGTGTATTGAAAACATTCAAATGATCAACAATTTTTGTATCTTCTTTCATCCGTAAGTTGTACAACTTCCTCTTCAAGAAGATTTTGTTCGTCAGATACTTTTCATATAAATGCTTTCCATCTTACTCCATAAGCTTGTTGTTGTTTCCTCTCCATTGATGTTAAACAACACTTCATCTGCCAAACACAGACGAATGGTACTGAGAGCTCTTGAATCTAGATCATCACAATCCTCATCTGACATACCTGCTAGTCTCTTCCACTTGCCTGCCAATCCCTTCCGCAACCCTTGTTTCACAAGCAGGTCCTGCATCTTGAGCTTCCATAACTGAAAATTATTCTTACCACTGAATTTTTCCACCTCAAACTTCTAACTCTGTACTTTCTCCATTAACACAAACTTTAATTTTTGGATGAAACAACGGGTGTCGCACCCTAGACAAGGATAACATGTGCCACTATCCAAATTTTTGCATTATGTGATATGTACTACCCACGACACTTAGCTTGCAACACTTTCTCCAAATTGTCGCACTTTGTAATATGTACTACCTGCGACACTTTGTAGAAATTTTAAATATCGTAAGTGTGCCTGTGACTGTGGCGTTGTGTAACAGGGACAACCTGTGACAGTGTAATAAAATCTGTCCTAGGCCGATCTACTCCACTCGACTCAAATAGATTAACTTGCTTTGCTATCTAGTGATCCAATTCTCTTCTCCTTCGCTCTCAGATCTTTCAACTGTGAACTTTGATACCACTTTTTAGGCAACGGAAGAAAAACAAAGGAAAAAAACAAAGCATAAACAAACAATACCTAATTTCATGTCAATTCCAAAAGAAAACTAATTCTTAATCAATTCTAAAGGGTTTCATGTCATACTCTAACTTAAATAGTATTTGGAAAAAAATGAATATCTCTAGTGAGTGAGAGGAAACACTCATATTTTTTTAATAATTTTAATATTAAAAAAAACTTATTTTTTCATAATTCTAATATTGAAAATTTGAAAAAGCGTTGATCCAACATGAAGAGGTCCTATCATTTGAGGTGGTGACTCCTATTTTAGAGACATAAATATTTGGTTAACCCAAGTCTATTTGTTTTTGACAGTTTTCAATTTTGACATAACTAGCAGAGTCACATGATTGTGGTTGATGAATGCAGAAATGCTTATTTCATTTACAAACCCTAATTAAGATTTACTTTAGAGTTTTGGCAGGAAAAAAAATAGTTCTTCCATTAAAAGGTAGGCTTTACCTAGTTGCTTTATAGGTAGTAAACCCTAGTTTTGGATATAATAAAGAAGATTATGAAATCAATTCACGAACAAAAATTGGCCATTTGTTCTATAGTAAATACAGTAAACCTTCGTTCTACATATAATAATGAAAAAGCCACGGATTGTTAAAAGTTTAAGGTGGGAGATATCTGGTCACATAAACCTTCGTTCTACATATAATAATGAAAAAGGTGGGAGATATCTGGTCACATACCATCAAGAAATTTGCCCGACTTTTTAATCTCACAGATGTAATTAAATGACAGAATGTAAGTCATTCTCTTTGCCTTCATTACAAGGGAAAAGGAATCAGACACTCTGTGAGGCGATAGAATTTACTTCATTTTTAAACGTGTTCAAACGAGAAGAACCAAAACGAGATATGTCTCAACGAGGCCTTCTGGTCATGTGCTGAACATGTTGGTTCTGTTTCGAGAAGAAGCTTTAATGCACAAATCCTGACCTGCGGGAACTAGCTATTCTGAGCCACTTAGAAATGCGTGGGAATTATTTCTTGAAAACCCAAGAAGACGAATACGGAGAAGACACATAGCTTGATCTCTCTTCAGAGCTTGATATTGTGTCTGTAATTTGGGCTGGGGATGAAACACTCCACCCTCATGCAAAAAATGAGACGCTCAGAGCTTGATATCTCTTCAGAGGTTGATATCGTGTATGTAATGTGTGCTGGGGACAACTAATAATGCAAACTTGGTAATTATTTAAATATGAAAGGTCGGGATAACTAATAATGTAAACTTGGTAATTATTTAAATATGAGAATCATATGGTGTTACAATAATTTTTTAATATGATTAAATAAATGTTAAAAAATAAACAGGTTAGGTTAAGGATGCATTTAAATATACAAAAAAATTATGAAGAGTAAATCATATTCATTATATTCATTGATTAGAGAGTACGACTAAAAATATACAGCATGTTCAATTGTTAAGCATCATATTAGAATTTTAAATTAAAATGTGATTAATTGTAACCATGTCCAATAGGTATGAGTCTTTCTACTTAAAACACTTTAAATCACTTAAATCCAGTAATTTTACCTATAAAAATTGACTGGATTTATTGGCCTTCGGAGGATAATGGCAGCAAGTTACATCTTACAATGCCATACTAAATGTATTACGGAAATTACAGTAGAAGCGATGTTTCCTTCCAACATAGACTATCAGTGGATTCACAACAGTTGCGAAACCCCTTGGCTTAGAAATGCCTGAGAGATGATTGCATAAGACTTTTGGGTCATATGAACGGAATCGAAGAATACATATTTGGAGGCATCACTGCATGTGAAGGGTGTCGCCTCGTTGCACAGGTAACCGAGTTCGATGGAACCAGTGCCACAGCAAGCTCTTCCCGTAACTTTAAACCCTGTGAAATAGATAATGGTAGATCCATCTTACGTTTAAATATTGAGAGAAAATTACATTGGTACTAATAAAAGAAACTGAAACCAAACAACCCTACACAATATTGCAACACAATGAAACGATAGAACTGCACTATAAGGAAAAGAATGGAACTCCACGATACCATATTTGGCTGGATCTTTTATAGCATCCAAAACAATGTCGTAATAATTCAAAGAAACAATTTTGAGTCCGGGAAGCTTAGGTTTCAGTCCATCAATGGTCGATATGAGTTTTGCATTAGCGCACTCTCCTCCTACTTTGATTCGCAGCGTTTTTTCAAAGGGTAGACAGCCTAAAGGAGGTAGGTTTATTATCCCAATTCTACGTACATCCAAACTGTACAGCTCCTGCAACAATAATTCGAGTAAAATTATATTGAATATTCGCTTACAATTTTATGGATTACAGAGATTTGAGTGAAAATATTGGAACCTCAATATATGCAGACAATGTGTGCAATAGAAAATCTACGTATTGGGAAACTGTAAAGTGCGATGGACGAGTTTGTTCCAGAAAATAATTTGCAATGAAGTCGTTGGTGCCAATGCTGATAAACGTCACTGCTCTCTTCAACACCACGACAGCCTTCTCTACTCCTCCCACCAGCGTCGCCAGCCGAGTTCTGTATTCCTTGAAATATTCGATTTCTTTCCAAAATGGAATCACCGACTGCCCAATTCAGATCGTCCAGTAATAATTAGCCAGTTTCGATATCTGCTATTGTTTACTAAAATAATTTACAGATCTAATTATATGGTGATTACAGACTATTCGAATGAAAACTCTTTCTAATCTGTTTAACAGTCAAACCAGAAAAATGGTTGGAATATACAGAAATCTTCTACAAATATGCAAAAACATGGACTTTCAAATATTACTGAAGGGTGCAAGCTGAGTGAGTGCATATAGAGGATAGGTAGTCATTATATTACTAAAGTTGCAGCGGTCAGATTGTCTAATCCCGTCCCCGATGAGGCGAAGCTGACGCCTGTGATCAAATCTTGTTCTTAGAGGTTCGGATCAAGATATGCTGGCAGCAGCTCTTTGATACCAATCCCTGCAACTGTATATTTATTTGAACACCAATATCAACATATTATTAGATATACATATACATATACATATACATATAAATATATGAATGAATAAAAATAGTTATCTTTTCAGATATTAATAATATGTTTACCCGTCTATGAGGTGTAGGGCAGTCTGTGAGGGAGTGTGTTGTTAAGTCACTCCGTGATGTTAAAGTCATCGGTTCGAAACCTGTGGGGACAAAAAATCCAACCATATTAAGGGTTGGTTCGAAACCTGTGGGGACAAAAATCTACCAGTGGGATTGCCTCCCACGAAATCTCTGCCATAGGGAGGGAAATTGCTCTTGATTAGTGTGGGAATGTGGTTGTTGTTTCCGGGATCTCCATAAGAGTCTCCGAAAAACAAAACTGCTCGAACATTCCGTGCCTCAGAGTTAGCACTATCCCCAATTGTCGAGAACCCGAACAAGAGAGTTTGAAACGCAAGTGCCACTGCCCACAGCTAGGATCGAAATTCAGGCATGGTCAAACAAATAATTTAACGCAATCACACAGCTCTCACGCAGGGCATAACATGTGTGCCGCATGAAATCATCGAAGGTGAACCATGCAGTGGTCCACATTCGTGACTACGGACTGATCCTTACAGCAAATGAAAATAAAGATATGTCAGACATTTCGCAATCTCCATTAATTGTCATGAGCGACAGAAAGCTACCCAATATAAGTTCATGATTGCGCAGTGTTACAACTTTGACGTAGTCTAAACGTTCTAAAGTACTACACCACCCACCATTTCAAGAATTTCAAATTTACTTTAGTGTCAAGTGAAAAAAATTTGATGACAGTTATTTGTTTTTTGTGACCGTATTTTTTTTACTTTAATATACAAAAATTTGTAACAAAAACTTCTTAATGAAAAAAAAATATAAAAATAAGATACATTTGTTAAAATGAGAAATTCTGCTTCAAAATCACTGGGAGTGGGAGAGTGTGTGGGATAAGCTTGTTTTGATTGTGAAGATCATTTATTAAGTGAGACTGAAGTGACCATTTTCTCTTAAGTCCAGGATTTACTTCGTAGTGTTGGTTTAAGGGAGGTGGAGCGGGGTGACTGCAATCTTAGTTCAATTTGGGAGGTGGAGTGGGGTGACTATAGTTTTAGTTCAGTCTTAGACTCTTTAGTCCTAGCTTTATAGGAGATTCCAGAACCAAAACTTCTGGCTACATTCAGGGGAAAGACAACCATATTTCATGTTTTTTCTACGGATACCTTGGTTAGTGGCGTTAATGGTTCCAGGGAAGTGCAACCCGTTTCGGTTGTTAAGGTTTTTTCTTGGTCACATGGTCTGGGATGTGAGATCTCTCCTGTAAAGACTCGTAGTGCTTGGAAGAAAGATGAGTTTTCTTTGAAGGAGCCGGTAAACTTTCCCTCGACTGAACACGATCATGGAGCGCTTAGAGGCATTAAAACCCTAGCACGTGTTAAATCATGATCTTGTTGACACTAAATATTAGGGGAGTGGGGGGCTCCCAAAAACTGGCCTTAGTGCATCGTCTTCTTCTTTTAAATCGACCTAACATTATTTTCTTTCAAGAGACAAGGGCTAGAATTTTCTTCTCAAAACTAAAACCAACCTGGTATTCGTCTGCTATAAGCTCTGTAGGCAAATCAGGGGGGTTGTTGGTGGCGTGGGATCCTGAAAAGTTCAAATTCAAACCTTATATCTGTTGTGGTGGTTTACTTGTAGCAGGCATCAGTTTAGAGCTAAAGGAGAAACTGTCGTTTTTAAATGTGTATGGTCCATGCAGTGACAAAAAAACATTTTGGCAAAAACTTGGGGATAGAGGTATCCTGTCTATTAAAAACTTGATAGTAGTTGGTGACTTCAATTTCATGTTGAATGAAGGTGAAATATGGGGAGAGAGCGGTATTCCCGATCCATTGGCATTGTTCTTAAAAGATTTGTTCGTTGAAGGAGGTCAAGTGGACATTTTGTCGGATGAGCTGGTGCCTACGTGGCGAAATGGAAGAAAGGGAGCGGATAGTATTATGAAGAGATTAGAGAGGACGTTTGTAGCGGCAGACCTGTTGAGGAAGTTTGCCAGATACCGTGCATGGGCGACACATCCATTTATTTCAGATCACGCTCTGGTTCTTCTCCAGCGAGATGGAAACTTCCTATGTAAAAAATTTCCTTTCAAATTAAATTATGGATGGTTACAGGAGAAGGAGTTTTTATAGATAGTTAATGAAGTTTTGAAGGATCCAAAATTTCTGCATGAACCAGGAATGCAAAGAAGATTGGTATGGAAATTGAAGAGTTTAAAATCGATTATAAAGAATTGGGTGACTCGTTTCAAAAACCTCTCGGCTATAAAATTGGGTCAATTGGAAGTGGATTTACAAGTGATGTATCATTCATCTCTCACAGATTTGAACAATGAGGAGCTGTCAGGTATGATAAAAGAGAAGGAATCAAAGAGATTGAAGCTTTTAGCAGTGTAGGAAGACATTTGGAGACAGAGGAGCCTAGTGCTTTGGTTAAAGAGTGGGAACAGGAAAACAAAATACTTTCATCACTTTGCTCGTGATAGAAAAAACCGAAAATAGATATGGGAAATTCAAACACAAACAGGCTAGGAAGTTTCGAGTCAAAGGGAATTAAAAGTGGAGGTGGTAATTTAAAAAAATATCTAGGATCGACAGCGGGCATCATCAGTGAAGATCAGTCTAATTTAATAGTTCTCTTTCCTAGCATGGTCACAGATGAAGAAGCTCTTCAGTTAGAGAGCCTGTGTACTTTAGAAGACTTGTAAAGTATTTTAAAGGCTTTTACAAAAGATAAAAATCTATGCCCGAATGGCTGGATTGTGGAATTTTTTCTCCATTTCTTTGAGTTGATTAGGGAGGATCTCTTAGGGATGGTAGAGGAATCAAGAAGAATCAGAGAAGTTATAAAAGCACTCAATGCCATTTTTTCTGTTCTTATCCCAAAAGTGAATAAACCATCTTCTTTTGGTGATTTTCGCCCTATTTCACTTTGTAATCTCTGTTACAAAATTATTGCAAAATTGTTGGCAAATAGACTGCGACCTATCCTGTCTAAAGGATTAGCGGAAGAGCAGCTGGTTTTTCTTCAGGGAAGAGAAATCCTAGACGTTGTGGGCACGACACATGAATGCCTCCATAGTATAAAAAAGAAGAATCAAAAGGCTCTCATTCTCAAACCCGATCTTAAGAAGGCATACAATTTAATCCACTGGGATTTTCTAAGAATGATACTGATTAAAAATGATTTTGGTTTGTTAGTTATAAACTGGATTATGAGTTGTGTCACGACAGTTTCTTATGTAGTCTTGGTCAATTGAGAACCATCTGGTTTTTTTCAAAGAGGCAAAGGCCTTAGGCAGCGCTGCCCACTGTCTCCTTTACTTTTTATTTTGGTGATGGAGGGACTGGGTATTTTCCTTAAAAAGGAAAAAGAGGTCGAGAAGTTGTCTAGAATTAAAGTTGCAAGGATCACTAATATTCTACATCTCCTTTTCGTTGATGATGTATTGATTTTATCCAGAGCTAGTGTTGAAGAATGGAAGGTGATAGCTGGACTTCTGAGATTAGAGATAAATGTGGAAAAGTTTACTTTTCATGTGGCGGGTGTGGATGAGTCAGGGATGGCGCCTTTTAAAGAGGTTTTTCCTTATAGTTTCGTCTCCATAGATTTAGAATTTAAGTACAAGGGCTTTTTTCTCAAGCCTAATTGCTACAAATCAGAGGATTGGCACTGGCTTATTAAAAAGTTTGAAAGAAGAATTGATCACTGGTGTAATTGGTGTAATTGATGGTTTACTCTAGGAGGAAGACTCGTGTTGATCAAGGAAGTTATGGAGAGTCAATCGGTGTATTGGATGTCCATGATCATAGCATCCAATTTTATTCAGATAAAACTTCGTGAGCTTATTTTCTCCTTTTTATGGTTGAGCTGTAGTGAGAGAAATCGAATACACCTTTGTAATTGGGATACTATTGCTAGGCCAAATAAGGCTGGAGGATGGGGGCTGAGAAATCTCTCTTTTTTAAAAAAAAACTTTAGCATCCAAAACCTTATGGATAAGACTGACGAAAGCGAAATATGGTACAAAGTCATTAAAGACAAGTATTTACCTTACTGTTCGGTGTCAACATGGTTTAGATCGGTCAATAGATCACAAAGATCAGCATCACTGGTTTGGAGAAATACTTTAAATGTCTTACCCGGCAACAGCTCTTTAATGCCCAACCCTGCAACTATATATTTATTTGAACACCAATACCAACATAGTCTGGAAGAATCTTTCCGTCGGAGAATCTACCAGTGGGATTGCCTCCCACGAAATCTCTGCCATAGGAAGGGAAATTGCTCTTGATTAGTGTGGGAATGTGGTTGTTGTTTCTGGGATCTCCATAAGAGTCTCCGAAAAACAAAACTGCTCGAACATTCTGTGCCTCAGAGTTAGCACTATCCCCAATTGTAAAACTGCTCGAACATTCTGTGCCTCAGAGTTAGCACTATCCCCAATTGTCGAGAACCCAAACAAGAGAGTCTGAAACGCAAGTGCCACTGCCCACATCGAGGATCGAAATTCAGGCATGGGCGATGTCGTTCAAACAAATAATTTAAAGCAATCACACAACTTTCCCGCAGGGCATAACATGTGTGTCGCTTGAAATCATCCAAGGTGAACCATGCAATGGTCCATATTCGTGACTACGGACTGATCCTTACAGCAAATGAAAATAAATATATGTCAGACATTTCACAATCTCCATATTAATTGTCATGAGCAACAGACGCCTACCCACTATAAGTTCATCATTGCGCAGTGTTAAAAACGTTCTATGTACTACAACACCCACCTAGTACTGGAATTTCAAATTTACCTTAGTGTCAAGTGAAAAAATTTGATGATACTTACTACACCACCCACCCAGTGATGGAATTTCTAATTTACCTTACTGTCAAGTGAATATTTTTTTGATGATACTTACTACACCATCCACTCTGGAATTTCAAATTTATCTTACTGTCAAGTGAAAAAATTTGATGTTACTTACTACACCATCCACCCAGTATTGGAATTTCAAATTTACCTTACTGTAAAGTGAAAATAATTGACAATACTTACTACACCACTCACCCGGTACTGGAATTTCAAATTTACCTTACTGTAAAGTGAAAATAATTGATAATACTTACTACACCCACCCAATAGTGAAATTTCAAATTTACCTTACTGTCAAGTGAAAAAATTTGATGATACTTACTACACCACCTACCCAGTATAAGAATTTCAAATTTACTTTAGTATCAAGTGGAAAAATTTAATGACTGTTATTTGTTTTTTGGGAAGGTTATTTTTTTTTTCTCTAATATACAAAAATTTGTTACAAAAATTTATTGATGAAAAAAAATATAAAAATAAATACATCTGTGAAAATGAGAAATACCATTTTAAACCTACCTTTCAGAGCTTGCAATCTCAAGAGAAACCTATGAGCAACATCAAATCTCATTCACTCTCTTCTAACTAATGTCAAGTTAAACCTGTCAAATACTTCTTATAATGAAAAAAACAACGTAAAATTCGAGACCTGACTACACCCATTATTATAGATAAAATTTATCATATTATTTTATTTTACAGTGAAATTGAAATTTTAATATTATATGTTAAAAATATAGTTATAATTTTTTTTAATGATATTTTATTTTTTCCTATGTGAAGAAATACAACTGTTAAATACCAGTGAAATTATAAGCTCCTTATACATGCCTCTTAAATATATAATATTTGTATGTAATTTTTAAAATAATTATGAATGAAATTTAGGATAATGCATTATTTGTGTATAGTTTAAAAGTAAAACTAAAAATAAGAATAATAGTAATTATTGACAATATAATAAGTGTAAATTAGTGTAAATTAGAGTTAAAAAAAAAAATATATAAATTTATAAATAAAAAATTAGAATATTAATTTTATTTAAAAAACTCTAAAGTAAAATCCAAGAGAATCTTTTGTCCCACAAACAAGGGGGTCTCATACACTAATTTGATGTGGTGGCTTGACCGTGACCTTAAAAATAGATTATTATTATTATTATAATATTTCATTATAAACTTTTAATATTTCAAATCTATTATGATTTTTTAAATTAATTTTTGAATGAATATCTAAAATTTTATTTATCTTACTTATATATATATATAATTAAGATTAATACAAAAATTTTATTCATATACAAAGTTTTTGATTTAAAAAATAAAAATAAAAATAAAATGCTATAAATTATAATTAAATTGAATTAAGTTATGCCATATTATGAGAAAGAAAAAATATAATCAAGTTATATATACATAAAAAAGTATTTGTAAATATTTTTATGTGTTATTTATTTGTTTTAAAATTAAGTAATTAATATATATTATGAAATGGTAGTTAGAAACAGTGTTTGATCTTCAAAAATCTATGTGATTTTTTGGTGGATATTGAGGTAAATTTTAAGCAATAGATTTATTATAAATATTGGTTTTGGAATTTTGCAGAACATTAATGATGATGATGATGATGATTAACATCCACTAAGACCGAATTGATCTATGGGACCTTAAAAGGGTAAGTGATTACTTATGATTCTTTAGAATTTTATTTATGTGTTCGAAAAGCATTAAGAGAAACTTTCCAAGATCACCATACTTTTGTTGAGTTAAGATGTTAGGAAGGTTG
>CBVK0103789226.1:0-16849 GCA_900067695.1 Picea abies | reverse complement strand
TATATATATATATATATATATATATGCATCAAAATATATATTTTTTATGTATTATATAAAAAGCGCTCCCGCTCCCGGAGATTTTTGAAAATCTGCGCTTCCCGCTGCCGCTCCCCGCTCCCCGCTCCATGCTCCCAACAGCCTTGGTCGTGCGGTACAAACCTGTATGGAACCGGCCAGTTCGGTACTGAACCGGCCTAAACCGGTCTGAATCAGCGATTTGGACCAGTTTTGGTCCAAAATCGATCAGACCAATCGTTTCCACCAATTCCAATACGATTCCGATAACATTGATCTCTACAACATCCAACCATGTTGCAGACCCCATCCATCCTTTCCAGCAAACCCTTGCAAAGCAATAAGCTCCCATCCATCCAATGGTTACCATTGCCATGGATTTTGTTCCGATTATTCATGATTGTGGTCATTGTCAAAGTTGACCTCGAAATCCAAGGGCTCCACAAGCGAATGAGCAATGGTTGGGTTATTATTGCGGCCAACTTTTGCAGTTTTCGAACCCTCTTGAAGTTTGGAGCGGACACTGGGCAGATCTCAGGTGGATCTAGATCCGAACCATACCTAGTCCAGGGATCTGATCCGAAACATACCTAATCCAGGGATCCATGGATCCATTCCCCAAGGTGGTTGGATCTGGTGATAGAGAGAAATAGTAACATCTTAAAATAGAATTTCTAAAAATAGAAATGTCTAAAAATAACCTCACATCCTCGTGAATTTGCTTGACACCATGCATGTTTGAAGGTATTGGATGCTGGAAACCCTCCTAGATGGCTCATATTGATCTCTGTCAATATATCAGCTGCCGCTAAGGATATCTCATGCCAAGCACTTATCAGGTGATAACACCTATAATAAGTGGTAAAAACTTACCATAATTGGTAAAAACTCCACCATGATTACTTATAAATCCCAGCATGCAGGTCAACTTTACCATTCAAATATGTGCTTTAGAAAGAATGGCCAACACAAAATTCAAATGATGTAAATCATTTCTTCAGATGTCTTTCACAAGTATAGTATATTACTCAAATTTTTGACATGTTGCTTTTAACTTTAATGCTGTCCTTAGTTGACAAAACTTTCTAACCAGCTTGGATAAGTTTTAGTTTTGGTAACAAATTTAGCAAGAATTGCCATCAACACCTATCCTATATGACTTGTGCTACATTCCAACACCGGTAGTAGATTTTATTTCTAACAAAAAAAATTCTCATGTGATTTTGCAAACCACGGTATATGTTCATTTTTAGGCATGGATAAGATTTCACTACTTGAAAATAATAAGACCAAGTGGCTTCTTGAAAAATGGAGGTGAACCAAACACTCTGTTTCGCTGTATAATTCTTGAAAGTTCCTGTTATTGTCAACAACTGTAACCAGTCTTATTAGGATATCCAATAGTTATATCCGGAAAAAAATATATGAAATAAATTTCTTCTCCATCTAGACTGTGTAGATGCACTGAAATCGAGAACTAAGATCCTATTACAAGGAAAAATGCTGAATACAAACCAGAAAATACATTGAAAATACTTCAACCATACAGTCCATTTCTTGCAGAAAACAGACTCAACACAATAATGAATATTTTTTCTAAATATAGGTAACAAGAGGTACCACAGACCATTGAACTTTCAATGCCATTGTCAGTGGAAGATTTGGAACCCGGAATACGCAATTGATGAACTGTCACAAAGCCAGAATCAAGGTATAAGTTTCTGATGAGCACAGAAGATAAGTTCCAAGGCTGATAGAACATACACAGCATCAGTAACACCTCATAAAAATCAAATTAGAATTCTAAAACCTGAAGAATTTTTGGCCTGGCTCAGAGACTTAATTAGGTTGACAAGATGATCCTGACAAAAACCAACACAAAAATTTAGCTCTGTTATAAGAAGCAAACCATTTCCTAAATATCTTATATCAAAACTTCCAAAAAAATGCCATCATCAGAGTTAGCTTTACCCTTTGTGTAGCATTATATTGTGCAATTCTTTGCATAACTGGAAGTACTGAAGACACAGCCAGACTTGTAGTAGAACTTGAAGGTGACAAAGGCATAGTCATTGGCTGAGGCAAGGTCTGAAATTTGCAAGAAACCAAAATTCAAGATGCAATCTATCAACAAATAAGAAGCTAAGAAATTTTCCTATGCACAATTGAATGTCAAAAATATCCCCAAACTTTCCCTTCTATAATCACAGCTAACATTTACAGTTTCATTTGAATTCAAATGAAAACATTGTAAAGCAATTACCAATAGCAATCAACATAACTATCATGGCAACAAAGTATATCATATACTTGGGGTTCAATCAAATACCATGGCAAAAGTCCAAATATTCTTGCCAATGGGAGTGTGGTCTAGCAGCAAGCACCAAGGTGATCAGGCTTGTATTAACACAGAGACCCGGGCTCAAAACCCTCTGAGTGGGTGCGGATGAGGTCAGCTGCAAGTCCTGGGTGACTTTGATGGCATAGATATGCCTCTCATAGCATGGCAGCATAGCCAAAGAGACTCTATAAGACATATTTCTCAAAACAAATGTCCAAATATTCTCCAGAGTTCAAGATGATAATTACAAGTGACTAAGCATGTGTTGTCCATGGAAATTCTAAATCAAAAACACTTTTAAACCAATGCTAATTGTGTCATCATGCAGAGTAAAATGTTGCATAACTTTAATCACAGTAATGGAGGATGTAAACTACTAGATCCTTGGTCGTCCTCATTTAAAACATACCACAAACAGAAAGAAATAGTTATTGGGATTACCATGCAATCCATAGCTACTTAAAATCAACTATGGGGCGTGTGATTATTAAGCCAATGGATTGTCTCCAAAGTCATAGTGAACAGAACTACATCAATACAGAAATTTATATAGCCAACTCTCAAAAATTCTCATGAATACCTTACTCCATGGGTCAGCATTAGGTCACTACCCCATCAAACAGGTAAGTAGCCCAAGTTGATGCCACACTCCACCATAGAACCACAAGGATAATATGCTCTCCTAACTACCTTAGAGCCTATCACCCCTCCTAGGAAGAAGAGTGATGCAGCAGCAATTAGGGTTGGGGAGAAAATACCACCTATAAAAAATAGGGATAATCAATGGCAAGTGTTTCCCCAAGAATGGACTCAAGGCTCCTCTGCCTAACCAAAGAAACCTTCTTACATAGTTCAATAGTACTTAATTAGAATATCCTTGGGGGTAAATGGCCACATCACTGCAAGGGTAACAGAATTAGATTGGTCAACTGATTTGAACTGAAAGTCACTTCCAAACCATGTTCGATAGTGTACTATCAATCATACGCCACCCAAGAGGTAAAGCCTATCCAATCATAATAGAAACAGTCACCAATAACATATAGCTACCAATTTCTACCAACTAGGTAGTTTATTTATAACATAGTTACTAGATTCACGGGTCAAACTATGACCTACAAATTTGATTCAACTTGTTCTCAAACAGGTAATTTCAACTCGCTGACTTAAGTTTGACCTGTTACCCCCTCCATGCCTAGGGGTAACTAGAGGAGATCATGTCTCATGGCCCACAATGGAGAACACGATCCCGACCATGATGATGATCAGCATGTCCACAGATGGCATCCCAGCAACCCCTCTCATTCACCTTTACATCTATAGCTCAACCAAGGCTCATCACATTCAAGCAACCTAGAGTATGGGTCCTGGGAGATGGTAAGCCATCGTCACCATGAGGTATGTGAGTCCTTTCATGCAAAGTGTTGTGCTTAATTTGTTGGGCATGTGGATGAGGATCTTTGGTTGAAGTTGGATAATGGATCACTGGTTTGGGAAATTGTGCCAGTTGCCTTGTTTCACCTTCGTGGTCAGCTTCTGTGTCCTAGAAAGGAATGATAGCAAAGAGGACCAATAAAAGCCAGTCCAAACTTGAGCTCTACTCTTTCAATGCTCACCTTGGTCCAAAAAATGCCATGCTAATGGCTTGAAACCTTACAAAGGGGACTTGCAAATATATAATAAGGCGGGACTTAGAAAAAGGCAAAAAGGGATATTGGGAAAAATCGAACGTGAATATGGGGTAACTCAAGAGCAAGTGCACCCTCCACAAAAGTGCTCATAGAAATGGATTCAGTGACACCATTAGCCATGAAGTAAGCCCTAAACCATATGACTTTCACACTTACTCTTGAAGGGTTTTTACTTTCCCTTGTCATTCTCGGGACCTATCCCTCTACCTGGGTTATTTTATTTCCTATCTAGGTGGCACACCTAATACGGTTGGATGAAGGCCCTCCCATACTTAAACGTGGCAACTCACATGGGGTCCTAGGCTGGTGTGATGCTTGAAGGCGATACTGAGGTGAGTTATCTTACATGGCTTATATCTTAAGTTGCACCTTACTTTGCATGTTTTAAGGACTAATGCTTCTTATGAACTTTGGCTAACCATGTTTTATACTTTGATTTTTTTAGGATGGCCCTAACATGGTTCTTGAGGGACGTCCTGGGCTTGTACCCAGGACATTGTGCCTTTATTGCAGGACCTAGGCACGTGTGATGGAGAGCAGAGAGTCATCCAGTGACTCACCACATTATCAGAACCCTAAATGATGTACAGATGGGCTTGGTAGGAGAAGATTCAATCATGATGGCACACAAGTGGACTGAAAGCCCCACATGCTAGGCAGAGTACCCTAGGACTTATTTTACACCATGATTAGGGACGTTCCAACAACATATAATCAAAGACAGTGCAGAGATGACATGTAGCTCTGCAGACCCTGGATGCTAGCCTTGGATCCTGGATGCTTGCCCTGTTATGGTGATGACGTCACCTTCTAGGGCATGACGCAACTAGGATTTTATTACACACATGGGGTATTGTTGACACATGGCATGATTTCGGTGAGGAGAGACATCACTTGCTCCTACCATGCTCTCGATTGATGCTAGTAAGTGAATTTCAGCAATTATTGTTTATGATATTAATGTTTATGGTGAAATTGTTATTTTGTTGCAAGAAGTCTTGTTATTGAAACCCTAAGAGAGGAACATAAGTGCTTCTTCCTCTCACAAGGTGATACTATCTAGAATTTGTGAACTATCTGTTGGATTTTCCTTATTTACAGAGCATTAGTGTTACTAGTGTTCTTTTACTTTGTTACCATTAACATATGTATCATGTATTGAGCAGTAGCAACATAAACAAGAGACAGAAAAGAACACAAGAGATTTATCCTAGGAAAACCCCAAATGGGGGAAAACCCCAGCAACCTTTCTTAAGATAGATTTCGTTCACAAAGCAAGTCCAATCAGATAAACCCTGGCACAAGTGCTAGCTTAACCAAAATTACCACCCCCAACAACAGCACCATACAAAGGTAACGCACCTCCTCAAGGAATAGCGCACAAGAGAGAGATACCAAAAGACTAAGCAATAATAAGTTGTGTAGCTGCATCTACTGCGTCAACTCCTCCAAACTTGCATCTTGCTTCTGTGTAGCTGGGAGAGTGTGAGTGAGTGAACAAATGAGCTAAGGCACCTCCTTACTTATAGTCTTCATGTCCTTCTAGCTGGGCCGGCTTCTCTTCTAGGAAGGTGCCTTTTCATTATACTTTATTCTTCTAGGCCGAGTTCTCTTCTAGGGTATTTCAATATATGTTCAGTGGATCTCTTACTTCTAGAATCTTCTCTGCATCTAAGAAAGGTCATCTAGGAGGGAAAGATCCTCCCACAACTACCAAAACATCAACACTCCCTCTTAGCTAGGGAGGCATCTTTCACGATGTCTTCATCTGGTAGACCATCGACAACTCTGCAATCTGTTAGCAGGAACACGGCTTCTACAATGCCTTCAGTAGCTCGAATCATCAGGCACAATCTCTGCGATCAACGGTAGCACACACAGCGACATCCAAACGATCTGGTAATCTCCATGACAATCAACTAGTAGCACACAACTACTACAATGTCATCCAATAGATCACAAATGTTGCCAAGTAGTACACAACTACTGTCTAGTGACACAGTCACTGTCAGTGGACCACATCCACCATAGTAGCACACAGTTATTGTCCAGAGACACATAGTCTTTGCCAGTGGTACACAACCACCGAAGTAGCACATAGCTATTGTCTGGAGTCATACATCCTCCGCCAGTGGAACACATCCACCGTAGTAGCACACAGCTACTATCCAGAGACACACAGTCTCCGCCAGTGGTACACAACCACCGAAGTAGCACACAGCTACTTTCCGGAGTCACACAGTCTCCGCCATAGTCTTACGACTACGTGTGTGATGTTTCTTCTCTCAGCAGGTCCAACAGTGCATTACCCCCCTCAGTCACCTCACGTGACTGATCCAGGGAAACCTTGGCCAAAGGGGTTAGTCAGCATGAGAAGAAACAACACACCTCCCTCTCAATGAGGGTGGACATTCGGCAACACTCCAAGCTTGTCCCTGAAGTACTCATACTTCACTCTTGACAAGGGCTTGGTGAGAATGTCCGCTATCTGCTCGTCCGTGGATATGTACTGGAGCTCCACAGCTCTTCTCTCCCCTATGTCCTGGATGTAAAGATATTTGATCTCTATATGCTTTTAGACCTGTCATGGAATACAGGGTTCTCGGTAAGATTCACAAAACTTTGATTGTCACAATGTATCAAAGTTGGCTCCAATTCTAGATCAAATATCCCAGCTAGCAACTTCTGGAGCCACACTGCTTCACAGCTTGCCACGCTTGCTACGATATACTCTGCTTATGATGTATTGAGTGCCACTGATGTCTACTTCCTGCTCAACCATTAGATCATGCCTGATTCCAGACTAAAACAACATCTGGAAGTATTCTTCCGATCCACTGCACTCCCTGCCCAGTCAGAATCTGTATATCCCTGCAGCTTCACATCTCCACTTGAGACATATCTCAAGCCATATCTAACCGTACCATGAAGGTACCTCAATATATGCGTTGCTACCATCCAATGTACCTGTCTAGGTTCAACCATGTGTTGATTCAAGGTATTCACTGCAAAGTATATGTCTGGCCTGGAGTTAACCAGGTACATCAAGGATCCAATCAATTGTCTGTACATCGTGGGATCCACCAAATCTGAAGATTTGTCACTCAAGAGCTTCAGATTTATCGTCATCAGTGTGGTCATGGACTTGCAGTCCATCATCCTAATTCTCTGTAGAATCTCAACAGTATATTTTCCTTAGCTAAGGAAAATCTCATCTGATCTCTGCCACACTTCCAATCCCAACAAGTAATGCATCAGACCTAGATCCTTCATCTCAAACTCTGAAGAGAGCTCCCTCTTGCACCCAACTTATGAGCTTCTCATCTTCTGTCAGAAACATGTCATCCACATATAGGATCAATAAATCATCCACAAGCTCATCAAATAACTATTTGATCTAGCATATCATGTCCTGGGTGCCTGTTTAGGCCCGTAAAAAGCCTTCTTCAATATGTACACATGAAACTCCTCATGTATTTTGTGGTTGCTCTATGTACACTTCTTCTAGCTACTGGAGCAAGTGTCTTGTCATAATCTTCTCCCTCTTACTAGGAGAATCCTCAAGCCACAAATCAAGCTTTGTACTTCTCTATGTTGCTATCTGCAGCATGCTTGATTTTGTAGATCAATCTTGGAAGTCACTACCGACTTCCCTTCTGGTCTCGGAACACCCTCTCACGCATCATCCTTCATAAAGGACTGATACTCCATCATGGCATCTTTCCATTCCTATTTCTCAACAGCTTCTTCAATGGTGGAAGGCTCTTAATCAATGATGTTTCTCATCAGTGCCATATAGCTGGAAAACATATGTGGTTTCTAAAACCGAGGCAAAATCTATATCCTAGTACCTCTGACTAGCTGCCTCCTCTGTCACTTCAAGAAGGTCTATCGAGACAAGGGAATCCTCCCAAGAGATCTCACATCTCCTAGAAGCCTTTGAAGTTTCGATCTAGCCTCCTCAACTCATGGCACATGTCTGTCAGTCATGGAAGACGTCTCTCTCTCTCCTATCTGAATCTGAGAAGTAATACTTTCTGAATGAAAGTCTCTAAGCCACCGACTCTCTTTGAGATCAGGCTCACTTTGAATCAGCATGCTCCCTCTGAAGCTTGACTCCCTCTGAGTCTATACGATCTCTGGAGCCACCTTCTTCCGCTGCATCTATTGACTTCTTCTGAATTATGATCTCCTATGGACTGCTCTGGGAGGTTGCTCCTCCCTATTAGAACCTAAGGGTTGACTCCCTCTGAAATCTAGCTCCTTTTGAGCTAGTACTTGATGGGGCCGCTTGCCTCACCATTGGTGGAGTCATCTGCTTCTCTTCATAGTATGGTTTATTAATGTCATGTATCTGTATGAGAACATGCTTGTTTACTGCATCATTTCTAGGTAGGCCCTTCTGGCACTATTGACTCTTCCTGATGATCTGAACAGTGGTCAGACTAACTATGCATAAATTCCTGGGTTTAGAAGTTTGGCAGAAACCAAACAAGGCTTTCCTATCTCAAGGAAAATATGCAATATATGAATTAAAGAGGTTCGGTATGATGAATTGCAGGAGTATGTAAACTCCTATGGTTGCTAATTTAAATAAGCTGCATGACTCAGATTCAGGATCTGATTTGGTGAATCCCACCATGTATAAGCAACTCATTGGGTCTTTGATGTATTTGACTCACACTTGACCTGACATACAATATGCTGTAAATGCTCTTAGTCGGTTCATGTGTGAACCTAAACTTATACACATGATTGAAGGAAAACATATCCTAAGATATGTTCGGGAGACTATAGCTTATGGTCTCAGATACACATCCAGTGGAGGTGTGTTTCCCTACAGATTCAGATAGGATGGGCAGTGCAGTGGACCGGAAGAGTACTTCTGGATATTGATTCAGTTTGGGTTCAACGATGATTTCCTGGTCCAGCAGGAAACAGGGCTCCGTAGCCCAAAGCACTGCATAGGTAGAATACATTGCTGCTAGCGCTGCTAGCAGAGAAGCAGTGTGGCCATGTTCAGAACCCACAGCTATCTACTGTGACGATCAGAACTGTATAAAGCTCACTAAGAACCCGGTGTTTCATTGAAAAAAATTGAGATGAGATATCAGTATATCCGGGACATGATTAAGAAGAAAGTTCTCAGCATTCAGTATGTTCCGACAGCAGAACAAACAACAGACATTTTTTTTACCAAGCCACTGTCTTTGACAAAGTTTGTATACTTTCATGACAAGCTCGGTGTAGCTGAGAATGCCTCTCTTGCTGAGAGGGAGTGTTAAATTTATAAGCAGCTGCGAGAGCCATTCTCCTGGAGGATGGCCAAGACCCTAGCTAAGATCTAGGGCCCCCAGTGCTGCAATATAATGTCTTATTTTTAAAAAAACTATATATACATATATATAGATATATATAGATATATATATTTTAATTTTTTTATATCTGCGTTTCCCCCAGCGTTTCCCGGGACATTTCCATTTTTGGGGGGCCTGTTTCGTACCGTCCCGGTTTCGGAAACTTGGAAATTTTTCCCCGTTTCGTGCAACTTAGGTCTAAATAGTTGCCTCCTGCAATCGTCATCATAGCTCCTTCTCAGAGCTATCACCTATGACCTGCCCGAAACAAGAGACAACAACAACATTTCCATGGTAACCTCCATGGAATGGATAGTAATCAAGAACATCTCCTAGAGGAGATCAATTTCATCTTGCAGACAAGTATATCATTAACAATGAGCATTTTCTTAATGATAATCGTACTGACATTATTCAGGTGTACCTAAACATTTCATAGCAATAGCAAATAATAAGGTTGTAAAGACTGTTATCCTAGGTACAATACTTTCTTAAGCAACAACAATATAAAATATCAAACTTGATATGCAAACCTGGAGTCTAGTGTTGTAGTCCTGCTTGAGTTTCCTTCTATCGTTCATATGGAAACACCATTGTCTAAAAGACAAATTTTTCATCCGTTGATGCATTTGAGTGTTGTTCAGCATCTATTGCATGTGCATGGTGTTCCTTCTCCTTTTCATTTATATTTGGACATTGAAAGGCATAATGTCCCAGCTTTTGGCAACTGTAGCATCTGATCTTTGATGCATCCTTCTTGTAACGAGGTCTCTTAGACTTCTTCGGGCTACCTTCTTCCCTTTTCTTTTTGTTCTTCACATGTGTTGCAAGTGCTTGGTTTTCCTCATCATCTACCTTTTGTTTCTTGGACATCAATGTAGATTCTTCTTGAGAGCAATCTGCCCATAACTTGTCAAACTTGGGTAACTTCCTTCTTGCACAAATTCCTTGGACAAATGGGTCCCAAGAGAGAGGGAAACCATTTAGCGTAGTGGTTACTAGTTCAGCATCTTCTATTGGATCTCCAATGGTTGCTAACTGGTCTTTGATCTATGAGATCCTTGTAAAGAAGTTGGCTATCGTCTCTGACTTGTTCATAGTCACATTTATGAGTTGATGTCGTAGGGTAAGCTTCTGACTGGTGTTCTTGCTTTCATAGAGTCTGGTTAGGGAATCAACCATCTCCTTTGCAATCTTTAGTTCTTATACATTGGGTATTAGGTGATCGTTGATTGAATCTGTCAAGATCCTCTTGGCCTTGACCTCATTTTTCTTTAACTCTGTCTTTGCTTCTTTGTCTTCGGGTTCTGGAAGCATATTCTTAACGTGATCCAATAATTCATTCTCTTCTAGAATGCGTTGTATTCTATGCTTACAAGACTTGAAGTTATTTGCTCCATCCAATCTATCCTCAACTCTCATACTGGTTGACATTTTCGTCGGTAGAAACCGTAACACTGAAAAAAACTTGATTTTTCAAACTTCACCAAACTACACGCTAAGGGTTTCAGGGGGTGCGGTAGGTTAAGGCGCACCACTCTGTGAAGGAATTATTCCCAACGTCCTTGGGATAGTGCCAAACGAGCTTGACAAAGTATTGCAGCTGCAAGGTGCTGCAAGGTGTCACTGTAGCGATCTTCCTTCCAGTGGTCAAATTGTTCTGAAGGTAACCAGCTCTAATACCATGTTGTATTTTCCTTATTTACAGAGCATTAGTGTTACTAGTATTCTTTTACTTTGTTACCATTAATATATATATCATGTACTAAGTAGTAGCAACATAAACAAGAGACAGAAAAGAACACAAGAGATTTATCCTAGGAAAACACCAAATGGGGGAAAAACCCAGCAACCTTTCTTAGATAGATTTTTTTCACAAAGCAAGTCCAATCAAATAAACCCTAGCACAAGTGCTAGCTTAACCAAAAATACCACCCCAGTTGCAGCAGCAACACCATACAAAGGTAGTGCACCTCCTCAAGGAGTAGTGCACAAGAGAGAGATATCAAAAGACTAAGCAATAATAAACTGTGCAGCCACAGCTACTGCGTCACCTCCTCCAAACTTGCGCCTTGCTTCTGTGTAGCTGGGAGAGTGTGAGTGAGTGAACAAATGAGCTAAGGCGCCTCCTTATTTATAGTCTTCCTATCCTTCTAGCTGGGTCGACTTCTCTTCTGGGAAGGTGTCTTTTCATTATACTTTATTCTTTTGGGTTGACTTCTCTTCTAGGGTATTTTAATATATGTTCAATGGATCTCTTGCTTCTGGAATCTTCTCCACATCTAAGAAAGGTCATCTAGGAGGGAAAGATCCTCCCGCAACTACCAAAACATCAACACTATCCTTGCTAGGGTTAGAACCCTAAAGCCCTAAAGTGCTAGCACTTTAGGAGTTTAGCCCTGGATAATTGATCTTGACCTAGTTGAAGCTACAAGAAGGGAGAAATGGTTTTTAGGGCCCAAATGTGCTTGCACCCTAGAAGTCCTTCTCCTCAAGATTCAAAGCCTAAGGCCTAAATGTGCTTTCACCTTAGGGTTTGAATCCTACCTCTTGGTTTCAAGTAGGCTAACATTCAAGCTTAGCTCTAAAAACACCTTAATCTGCTGCATACACTCATCTTTTGGTTGCTTAACTTATTCAGAAATAGCATCTAACAATTGGATAATATTCTAGTGGATGTATGATAAGTTTTCATGGTCAATTGTTGCATTTCTTAGCACTAATTGTTGTTGCAGTTAGAAAACATTTATTGTTGTCGTATAATTGTTTACTGCTACAAATTTGTTACATCCATTGCAACTTGTCTTGTCTAGTTTCCTAAGAGATTGTTTTTGCATACTTTGACTTGGAAATTGCTATATATATGATGCAAAGTGTTCTTGTTGCAGGTAGGTGCTCAAATCATCTTCCAACCTCTTCTTTTCTGTGACATGGACCAATCTTTTCGTTATCAAGATAGGGGGCGGTAGGCTTGGCTAAGAAACTTGCTATTTGATCCCTTGAGGTCACCAGGGAAGCCTCCCTTGTGGTGGACCTCTTCCATCACTAAAACGAGGGAAGTCCTTACTAAGGTGACAGTGGTAGGTTCTTCCATAATTACGCGAGATTTGGGAGGCTTTGCATAAGCACAAATCCTGCGATAACATTTTCGCGTCATTGTCGGGGAGGATTGAATCATTCTCCTCAACGACACATCTTTGGTAAATTTATCATGAAGCCCTTATCTTACATGTTTACCTAGCAACTCCATTGAGGGTAGTTCCTTCACCTTCCTTTGATGATCCAACAGGGATCATCTGGCGACTCTACTAACATATTCCAAGGTGTCATCCTCCTCTCAACTTTGTGATATCGCACACTTCAAGTGATGGAATTATGGCACGTTGGTCACTTAACGGAATGTTTCCCTCCATGGATATTGAGAATATTTTGGCATACCCAAATCACTTTTCTCCACGCTGGGGGGACAATTGTCCAAAATTTGATGGAGACCCATCCTTGGCTATCACTCATGTTGTGAATTTCTTGAAGGATGTTTCAGAGACAAATGTCACACATCAAGATGTATGTGCTAATAAGATTGTTTTTGTTATCTCTAGAAACAAGACAAAAGGACTGGGTCAAGCATACTCTCAATCCAAAGAGTATATATTCTCTTAGAATCTTCATTGAGGAATTCCTCAAAAGGTGGGCCCCGAGAACACAAAGATATGACGACATTCTCCACGATCTCACGGTGGCCCTCCAAAGGGAAAGGTTATCTTCTAATCTCGTTGTGGAAGATGAAGAATCCTTTCATGAACAAGAAGTTGAAGAGAAACAAGAATTACCAATCCCTCAAAGTGGAACAAGAATTACCTCATGATTCTAATGAAGACAACGAAGACTTAATGTTAGAATATGAAAGATGTGTGCTCTTTTTACCATTGACAATACCCTTGTCACCCAACCATAGGCCGAAGCCACCCTCCGAGCACCTTAACATTGACAGAGAATCACTTCGGAAGCAAACCCTAGGCTAGATAGCCAAACAAAGGGTAGCACATCTTTCCCCAAGGATAGCGCATCAACAAAGGCTGATCAGATGTTCCAAACCCTAGCCAAGAGATAGTCCAAACCAAAACGTAACTGCTAGGTGCAGATAGCGCATCAACAAAGGTTGATCAGATGTTCCAAACCCTAGCCAAGAGATAGTCCAAGCCAAAATGTAACTGCTAGCTGCAGCAGCTGCAGCAGCAACTTTCCTCCAAACCTGCGCACAAGACTGCAACTGCACTGCGCAGAACTGGCTCTCTGCAACTGCTGAGATGTGTCAAATGAGAGACTAGCGCCCTATATTTATAGTGGTTCTTGCAGACTTACTAGGGCCGACTTCTCCTTCTGGGTACCTGTCTGTTCAGTATATATTAATTCTTCTGGCCGACTTCTTCTCTTGGAGGCTAATAACCTAATACATATTATCTTCTTGAGCCGACAAGTCTTCTAGGGTTATTAGCCAACTCATTAGGGTTTCTCTTGCTTCCCAGAATCTTCTATTCTCGTCAGGTTCACACGTGGAGGTAAATACCTCCTACAACTACCATAATATCAACACTCCCTCCTAGCTAGGGAGGTATTACAGGTAATGGTCTTGAGCACAAAAACATACCATTCACCCAGTAGCATCAACATAGTTGTATAGACTAGATCATGAGCACCATCATCATCATCAGTGTCATCAACTGCATCATCTCTCGAAACCATACTCTATCTGAGTAATCAGACATGATGCGCATTCCACAGAGTGATACAAGAGCCATTCTTCTAGTCTAGAAGAGTAAATGCTCTGAACCATTTTCCATCTGGAAAATCTCTATTCATCATTCATCTGGCTGATGATTATCTTCAATAAACTGTTGATAGTCTTCAATACAATCAAAACAAAAATAGAACACAATTGTGTCTATCCATAGTAGTATATAACTACAATCCAGTGGTACACTACCACACCAAGTAACACACAAGTACTTGATCAGCAATGTATAGTCACGAAAAGTGGAACATATCCACCACAGTAGTATACATCTATTGTCATATAGTCTTCATAACAATCATCTGATACCAACCTGCACAAGAAACAATGTTATGATATAAACTGAATCATCTGGACCAATCTTTCACTCACGTCTGTGAGATATGAAAGAATATCTGCCCTCGGAGTAGAACAATGAGATATTTGGACTATTCTTCTCAAGCAAGGAAGAATAATTGTCCTGTCTTCTGAACCTGGACCATTCCCCACCCTGGGCCATTCTTCCTACACTAATCAAAGTGCACCCTAGAGAGAATGTATAAACCCTAAGGAATGCATGTCCCTGATTGTTGAGCCTATACCATTCCCCACCCTGGGCCATTCCTCCTACACTAATCAAAGTGCACCCTGGAGAGAATGTATAAACCCTAAGGAATGATTGTCTGGACCATTTCCTCTGTTAACCACAAGAGGAAAAGACTGTCCTGTATCAACCTCCAAAACGAACCATTCCTCATGTTAACCACAATGAGAAATCGTTGTCCGGCAAGGCAGGCCAGTCTTCTTGAGTAACCCTCAAGAAGAGAGACTGCCCTAGACCACTCCCCGAAGTCGTTGTCTATGATACATCAACAATCTGGACCATTTCCCATGTTGTCCGTCAGAAATCTCAATCCACTTTCCGAACATGAAAGCATCTGTCCAAGATGGACTATTTTTCAATCTTGAAAATGAATGTCTTCAATAATATTTTTAGTGCTCCCTCCCAACCTAGGAGTCGTCTCTTCCTTTTTCAATAAGGAAGTTGTTTCCACGAGCTCCAGCTTGAGTACGCAAACTCTTTCATCTTGGATAGAAGCTTTACCAAAATGTCTGCTTATCTGCTCATCTGTGGAGATATGTCTTGGAGAACCACTTTCTCCTTTCTGGACTTCATCACGGATAATGTAATGCTTGATTTCAAATGTACTTTAGTCTGGAACACTGTGAAGGCTTTATGTAGCTCTAAACAATAGAGTATATCATAGTTGGAAAACTGGAACATATCCATGTGGCACTTCTTCTGTCATCATGAGATCTGATCTACTGAGTAATCATCTTGATGTTATAGGAAATCTTCACCACGCTTCTACTGTGCACTGGAGGTTCTCCACCAAGTTATCTTTTTCTATCTGCACACAAGGGTCTCTTTCTGGTATGCCTCAAAGTCTTGAGATTGCTATTCATACACTATTTATTCAATTTCTCTGGAGAACATTCTTTGCATTCATCTGATGTAGAATTCCGACTCATGGATGTTGCGGATGATATAATGACTCATGTAGAGATAGGTCTGGTTTCCTGGAACAAGTAATCATCATAGTTTTCTCCCTCCCTTTGGGAGAACCTCTAGTTTTGGATCTTGCAATGTTTTCATTCATAAGTCTTCCATACACTGTTCTTCATCACGACTTTCAGTTCCTCTGCTTGATTGCTTTTATTGAGTTTATATCAGGCTGACAATCTTGTGATTCTTGATACAATGACTGGTTGTTTTGGCTTCTCTTTCTTTCTTGGAATCTTCATGTGTTTCTTTAGTTCTCGGGTCCATGGAGTTTCTTATAGATTCCATGCCCTAAAGATTCCATCATAGGATCACGGATGTGGATGGACAACCAGGAATACTTTAAGGCTTCTCTTTGAAGAATACGTACTGTCTTTCATCGTTGTTATCATGGATATATACTCCATCATCTTCAATGGATCATAGGATTAGCTCCCTCCTAATCCTTGCTTCATGTATGAGTGCATATAATCAGCTCCCTCCGTCTAACAGAGTCCACGCTTCCATCTGCATCCTTATTGTCTTCTGCAATATATAATTGGCTTTCTTGTCTAACAGAGTCCACGCTTCTGTCTTGTTGTCTTCTATAAAAACGTCATAAGTCTTTTTCCAATTTCTTCTTGATTGATGACTTCTTTCTGTCATTTTTTCTTCTAAGTCTCTTCATGATTGATTCATCTTATCTTGCAATAGCTTCCACATGATTTGCATTTCATCCTTTCATGTGTATTATCTAATGATATTCATTCTTATCTTGTTGTTCTTTCATAGGTATAGTTCTTCTTGGAACACATTATCTTCCAAGAGATAGATATACAAGATAAGTACAGAGACGATGTAAACAAGATATGTACAAGAAATAAGAAGAGTTTTGTTATCTTTAGAAGAAGAAGTCTCTTCCATCCTGCTTAGTCTTCTTTGTAGGTTCCTTTTCTTCGACAATTGATGCTTCGTGTTTCTCCTTCCTTTTCTTTAGCTCGGGACAATGATTCTTGTAGTGACCATACTTTCGACAGTTGAAGCATTGTACTTTTGAAATGTCTTTTTCTTGATTTGGCTTCCTCCTTGAACCAAACTTCCTTTTGTTCCTGAAGTTCTTGAATCTTG
>CBVK0103789199.1:0-10927 GCA_900067695.1 Picea abies | reverse complement strand
ATTTTTAATGGTATTAATATTTTGCAAAATGGCCTCCTCATCTATACTCCAATGATTTATTCAAGATTAACATCTTTATGTCATACCTCTAATTCATTTAAATGAGTTTGGATTTTATTTGCTAGTTTTGAGGCCTAAGTACCTTATACTCTTAAGTGAATTAAATGAACTTGATTTTTCTTTGTCAACTTTGAGGCCCAAATACTTGGTACTCTTAAGCTAATTAAATGAATATGGTTTTCCTTTTCCCACTTTGAGGCCCAAGTAACCATGTTGATCTCTAAAGTTAAAAGCTAATTTTCGAGTCCAAGTATCCATCTTGATGTAATGTCATCTTAGGGTCCAAATATTCATATTGACATGATGGAATTTTTAAGGGTTTACATATCCATGTTGATACAAAGACCAAATATCTATGTTGATGTTATAACATTCTTAACCAAGTATATATGTCGATGATATAATATTTAGAATAAGTTAATCTTGTAGTGAACATATTTTCTTTCACACCATAAATTTACAAAATTTCAATAACAATTTCAAACATAAGTAGAGCTCTATCATGATCCATCCAAGATTTTCAAACATAAGTAAAGTTTTATCACGATCCATCCAAGATTCATGCATGGTAGAACAACATCCCTAATTTTTTTTTCCTAATTCTAAATTAACCTAGATCATAAAAAAATTCAATAAAAATTTCTCAAATAACAATTCTAATTTTTTATATCATTAAATTCAACCAGGAAAAAAAAAAGTGTGTTAAAAGATTAAATTACTCTATAACGTGGAAGCGTTTTCCAATATTCGCATTGCTTAAAATTACTCGTACATACTTTATGAACTCGGTCTAAACACTGATAATAATGTGTTAACGTCTTCCTCTATATTATACCTTTACTGAAGAGTAACATCATGCAAATGATTCTCTTATTATATAAATATATTTTATATTTATGTATGATTTATATTACATAATTTATATTATTTGATTATGATTTTCGATTCTCCTAACTTTGAAATTTCTTGATTAGTAACTTGTAACTTAAACAAGTCATATGTCAAAGTAAGAGAAAAATGCATAATTGATGGCTCAATTGGTTACATGTTTTCTTTTTAATATGAAGATACTCCAGGATTCTTGGAATATTTGGTCAATTAGAAGTAAGCACCAAGCTTTGAAGTTCGAGAAGATCAAATGGAGGCTCCTCCATTGCACGTTATCTTTAAAATGATATTTTCAGAAGTTTCTATGCATGCTTTTTGTTAAAAACATTTTTTTATATGATAATGCGATGACTTTGATTTGTAGGGGAATGATTATTTTTAAAGTAACTTCATGATGCAACTACATCTCTCACTTTGTTATCTATTATCTGTTCTGCATGCAGATTCAGTGTGTTTCAATTAACTTTCAATAAGATTAAATAGTTTGGGAGTACATTTTATGTTTGTTGTTTGTATTTTCTAGAATATATTAAAATTGATGAAAAATCTATTTTGAAAGATTTAGATATTAGAATTGCAGATAGTTTGAGAAAATATGGTATTTGGGTAATGTTAGGTATATGTTATACTATAACACATATGATATTTGGTTTTTCTTTATTATAAATTTTTGGATAGGTTATGTGTGCATTTTCATCATTTGGGTTCAGAGTATGAATTGGACAGATACTTCTACTCTTCCAGTAAATTTTTATGACGAGTTTCTTTTTAAAATTGTCTTTCTCTTTATTTTTATTTTTTTCCTGAATTTAAATATTATGTGTCATATGTGTTTTTGTTCATTTTTATTGTAAATACAAAAGCATCCCACGCACACCATAAAATTATTATGAAATTGCATTTAACATAACATCATCACATCACCATTAAAAACATAAACAAAAAAAACTTAACAGGTGACCTTGATATAACATCTTGCACACAATTTCAATATTGAAAATCACCAAATAAGAGGTTCCAACTTCTTTCTATGTCTCAATTCTACATAGAATGGTTGTTGTAAAAATAATAATAAAAGTTATGGATTTCAAAATTTGAAATAATTATCATTATTAATATAATAAAATAACAAATATCACCGAATTATTTTGTATTTGCTTTTTTAAATAGCAACTACTAATGTTTTCTAAAATGAAATAAAATAGAGCTCACCCATGTTTATTCTTGTTATCAAGATTCACGAAGACATTAAAAACAGTGTGAAGGTATTCTAGCTTCACTGCAATAGCAATTTAATATTAATGAGCCTTACATCTCTAGTTTTGGCCAGTTTTTTTCAATCCTTGATCTTTTCTTCCCTCTTAATCTTCACTTTTCAACCTCATGTGATACGGTCCAATTTCTCCGTGACTTGTAAGTTGTGAGCGTGTAGGTGCTCAACAACTAGTGCTATAATATTTGTAACTTATGTAATGTGTTATGCATACAACTTGCAAGTTGCAACCTCCATTTACTATAGAATTTGCAATGTGTACTATGCATGACCTTTGCTATAGAATTTATAAGTTATGTATGCTTTACACAAAAATCAACATTTAAATTCAGGAAATTGTTATTATATTATATTATATATTGTAATATATATTTTTATTATATATATATTATATATATATATTATATTATATTATATTATATTATATTATATATTATAATATGTGTATGTGTGGGAATACGGGAAAATCAAAATTTTCTTTCAAAAATTAAGTGAACTTCATTAATGACGTGTAAATTAAAATATAGCTCGTATTTGACAATTAAAAATGGAAAAAACATGGGTCAAATTTAAACATTGCTTGGGTTTATCTCAAATGGCTGGGATGAATGATTGTTACTCTCTCCACCTGGATTCATTTGGTGGTTTTCCCTGATTTTGTAATCTGAAAGGAAAAAGAGTTTTGTATGCATTTTTGAAGTGCTTAACAATAGTTTTCACCATATGTAAAAGTGATAGTTTTGTGATGTTTTTGCAAAAAAACAACTTTTCTAGATTCAAAGTGAAAAACTAACAATGTTTAAAGGTATGCCATATACTAAGGAACACTCAAGAACTTGCATTACTCAATGTGGACATATGTTGAAGCTCAAGAGTGCATTTTTTTGAAATGGTCAAAATTGGTCAAATAAGTGACAATGCTCATTTTATGAATCCATATTGCGAAGAAAAGTTTGGAAAATCTAAGGCATGGATTTTGTAAAAAAAATTGTTAATTTTAACAATGTGCTCTTAGAATCCATGTGGCATGCTCATGTATGGATTGATATGTATTTCCATGGGCTACTTAAGGTTGATTTGCATTCTGTTTTTAATGACCATAATTCAATTTTTTTTTTGGCTTGTGTGAGTTTTGCAATTATTTTGAGTCAAATAATCTTGTGTAATGTCAATGAAGGCTTCATTTCATATTTACATTTAGTATCAATTGGAATATGAAAGGATTAGGTTCACATGTAATGAACCAACTTTCAAGTACTTTGTTTCAAATATGATGTGAATCAAGAGAAAGGGGATTTTGGTCCTATTTTGGAGAAGCATAAGAGGGCCTTGGCCATTGCTGAGGATAACAACTTGGAATAACAGGCTTGACCCTGTGCATGTGATATGTAATGAGTTTCATAGGTTTTTAAATCCTTCATGTTTGCAATAAATAAAGAAAAAATATTGTTGCGTTGGATTTTATTGCAAGTTTTTTTTTCCATGGCGTATTCAAATTTGCAAGACTTGGGCACTGCATTAAGTGGTAGTAGATCTAATCATAAAACTAAGAGAATATGAATATGTGGGAAGACCATCAAATGCGAGGCAATCCACATGTGAGGAGGAAGTCTACAAAAATAAGATTGTAGAGTGTCAGTGCATGTTACATTAAAAATTGCAACATGTAAGGAAGAGTCATCCCTATGAGAAGAGTTATAGGAAGGTCCAATAGAACAAAATGATGGGTGAATAAAATATGTGGAAGAGCTTTGTAAAATTTGTGGTAGAAAATGAATGCTATTGAATTGGCTTAGTGAAATATATTTCTAAAGAGTGATGAAGATGAAGGTGAAAGAGATGAAGAAGAAGAGAAACATTTGTTTTTATAGAAGAACCATAAGATGTGAAGAGGATGAAGCATTCCCAAAATAAGTTTTTTTTATATTCTATAATCTCAATCCAAAAAGATTTAATGGAATAGATTGAAGACATGCAACAATATTTTCACTGCCATGAAGTTGAAGACCCCATGGAACTGAAGAATACTTGTGGAAGAATAAGAAATTATGTATACAAGTGGCATGAACAATTAGAGACAAACAAAAGCAGAAGAGGAAAATCCAAGATCCAACATTGAGAGAAAATGTTCACCACGTTATGAGGTAAGTTTGCAAATACTAAGTATATTTTGAAAAACACTTACAAGATTAGAAGAGTTGAAACATAATGATAAATGTGTAGAAGATTATTTCAAAGAATTTTAGAAAGTGGTAATGTTGACTTGGTCTTATGAAAGAAAGTGATGAGAATCCCACTAGATTAGTAAATGATCTTAAATTTTCCATAAGAAAGAAGACATGTGTATAGAAGCTACATTCGTTGAAAGAGACTTTCCATTTAACATTGAATGTTGAAGAGAAGCAAATAAAGACCGAGCAAGAGATCACAAGTAGAGAGAGGGCAATTTTTTTTTTTTTATTCTAGTTGGTGTTGATAAGAATGATGAAAGTGAGAGTGGGATGCATGAAATTGAAAGAATGCAAATAAAAGAGATGTCTAGTCAAAGACATTGTGTGAAAAAGGTGAGTTTACTAGACAAGCAAATGATCTCCAAGTTATCGTGGAGAAAGGAGAGAGTGTGAATGGAATTCGTGATAGTATACCAAAGGAGAGTGCAAAAGAAGGATTTGCAATAGAAGAATGCAAGGGGAAGATTGAGGTGAAGGAGTTTGTGTAGTAAGTTCAAGAAGAAATATAGAGTAATAGTTTTCCCAAGAGAGTGTATGTGTATACCAAAGATGTTGTTGTAGTAGTGAGTGATGTTGCAATGGAAGATGGTGTTGTAGAGGAGAGTGGTGTGGAAAGATAAATGTCATTGAAGGGGAAACAAATGGGAGTTTTTCAATCCCATAATGTGTCATGTGTTGGTATGTTTGTAGGGGGAGAAAGTAGTAGTTTTCTTGAAATATTGTAGAAGTGGATCAGAGAAAAGATGCAATAGACATGTTACCAAAATGAAGAAGATGTTGAGGTGAATATGAAGAGTAGAAATGAATCAAAATAAAGAAAAAAAAAAGATTTAAGATGAGGAAGAGGAAGGAGTAATTAAATATGATGTGTTCGTGATGGAGAAGGGGAAGTTGTAGAAGAATATTATGAAGCCAAATAGTAGAGGAAAATATGAAAGGGAGCATCAACTGTTGATCAAGATGAGTGAGTCCATTAGAAGAGGGTTAAATGATAGTGATGGGAATAGATAAGTCTCATCTAGAGATGTGGATATAAAGGTAGATTCACAACCATTATTTTCAATGGGGCATACGGGGAAAGAGATGGAGGTGTTAAGCTCCATTGGGTTAGATTTACAATAGTTGGAAAAAGTGGAAGAGTTCCAACAAGTTGTAGAAGAGATGATGGTAATGATGATGAATAAGAAGATGACAAATTTTAATTTAGGTGTGAGGAGTTTCCTACAATAAAATATTATAGAAGTGGGGTGTGAAAAAATGAATAATAATTATTTTAGTTGAATAAGGGGACATAAATAATGGTTTAGAGTTTAGAATAGGAGAAAGAAGAAAATAAAGAAAAAGAAAAGACATTCAATAATTTTTTATTCATTCATAACCTTTTAAGAAAGCTGCTCCAAAATTTTCAACCAAGGGAGTATGATGGAAGAGCATCCATGGCCTTGCTATCTAACCTTCTTGGATAGATAGGCTTAGTATGTTTTCATTAAATTTATTAGGAGACAAAGATTAAATAACATTGGGAGCACATTTTGTGATCATTGCATGTATTTCCTTAAAAAAAAAAAAGTGCAAAATCAATGGAAACCCTATTATGGAAGGCATAAATATTTGAAATGAAGTTTGTTTAGGGAAATATGGAATCTAGCTATTGTTAGGAATCTGATTTACTATAGCCTCTGTTATCCTCCATCATACATTTTGATGGGTCAATGTTCATTTTTTGAGGCACTCAAAACTATTTTTTCATAGCATATATAAAAGTGACAATTATGTGATGTTTTTGCACAACAATAAATGTTTAAATTCAAAGTGAAAAAGTAATAATCTATATTGATGTGTAATGTCCTAAGAAACATTTAGAAACTTAGATCACTCAATTTTGAATTTTAAAGAAGTTTGGATGTGTATTTTTTTTTTATCAAACAAATCAAAATTGGTCAAAACAATGAAAACATTGATATTGATTTTTATGGATTTACTACTTATCTCTAAAAAAAATAATTTGAAACTCTAAGACATATATTTCGTAAGTAATATTGTTAACTTCAACTATGTACTTTTGGATTCCACATGGCATAGTCATTTTGGCATGTGTTTCTATGAGTCACCTAACTAAGTTTAATTTGCACTTTGTTTTTAATACCCAAAAGTCTGTTTTCGAAAGTCTGCATATATTTGATTTATGAGAGTTTTGTAATTATTTTGGGCCTACTATTAGGAATTTCTTAATTATATTTTACTATAATATATTTAAAAACAATTTAAATATTTAAAATGATAATTGTTTTTTAAAATATTTGAAAAGATAAAAGAAAAATATGTATTCTCCCCTTCATACTTTATATTTGGTATATATGTTTATTTTTTTGGTATGGAATTAGGAAGAATTATGAATTTTATTCATCGTTGAATATGCGGGTATATTATAATAGTTTTGTTAATTTATTTTATGTTATTAAATTATTTATTATTTATATGGATAATAATGATGAGATAAAACTAGTGTAAAAGATAATATTATTATTAAAAACTTATTAATTAGTAAGTTATTTTGGAATCTAAATTCCTAGCATCAAGTTTTATGGATTGTTTTTAACTTGTGATTGTCAGTATGTTTCTTGTACTTTTAAAATAATTAAGTGAATACGTCTGTATTGTTAGCGATGGGTTCAAGTATCTATGTTGATCTCTTTAGTTAGATGTTATTGTACTCCTATACCAATTAAATAAATATAATTTTCCTTTGTTGACCTTAGGGTTCAAGGAATGATATTATAATAAAGATGATGATGATTGTCAATACCCACTAAAATCAACTTCGGTTGATCAGATCTCGAGAAAAAAAGGGGTAAAGAATTAATTGGTTTTCTTTATAACTTTATTTCTATACTTGAAAAGACGGGAAATAAACTTTCCTAAATCTCTATAGTTTTGATGAGTTAATAGTTTATGAAGGTCGTTATTATTCCAAATATTTTGAAATTAAGATTTAGTATGGGCACATGAAAAATGTTTTAAAAGAAAGTGATTTTCATCATTCACTTTCTCAGTATTAACAAGATAACAAATTCTTTCTTCTCAGGGTCTTTTATGAATTGTCCAATGCCCTGTTTCACTATGAAGCTCATAAGAGTTCATTCTTATTTTAGAAACACTAATATTCTTCAAGGAAATTACAACAAAAAGATACTTTTGAATTTCCAAATTGGAGTTAATAACTTCTTTTTAGTATCTTAATTTTTTCCCCTCAATTTCTTTATCACACCATAATTTCTCCTTAAATCTAGACGTGGTAGCATTTTTAATGGTATTAATATTTTGCAAAATGGCCTCCTCATCTATACTCCAATGATTTAGCTAAGATTTAACATCTTTATACCATATCCCTAATTCATTTAAATGAGTTTGGTTTCTATTTGCTAACTTTGAGGCCTAAGTACCTTATACTCTTAATGAATTAAATGAACTTGAATTTTATTTGTCGACTTTGAGACCCAAATACTTGGTACTCTTAAGTTAATTAAATGAATATGATTTTCCTTTGCGCACGTTGAGGCCCAAGTAACCATGTTAATCTCTAGAGTTAAAAGCTAGTTTTGGAGTCCAAGTATCCATGTTGATGTAATGCCATCTTAGGGTCCAAATATCCATATTGATGTGATGACATTTTTAAGGGTTTACATATCCATGTTGATATCAAGACCAAGTGTTTATGTTGATGTTATAACATTCATAACCAAGTATCTATGTCAATGATATAACATTTAGAGTAAGTTAAAATTGTAGCGAACATATATTCTTTCATACCATAAATTTTATCAAAATTTAATAATAATTTCAAATATGAGTAGAGTTTTATCATGATCCAAGATTCACACATGGCGAAATATCCTTAAAAATACTACCCAATTCTAAATCAATTTAAATCATAAAAAAAATTCAATGAAAGTTTTTCGCCCATTACAATTCTAGATTTTTATATCATTAAATTCAAAAAAAAAAGTTTATTAAAATATTAAATGACTCTATAACATTCAATCTTTTTCAATATTAACATTGCTTAAAATTACTTAAAACAAAAAAATACTTTTAACTCTAATCTAAACATTCAATCTTTTTTAATATTAACATTGTTTAAAATTAATATATATATATATATATATATATATATATATATATATTTATATTTGGAATATATGTTTGTTCTTGTATGGAGTTAGGAAGAGTTAGGAATTTTATTCATCGTTAAATATGCATAATACTTTATATTTGGAATATATGTTTGTTCTTGTATGGAGTTAGGAAGAGTTAGGAATTTTATTCATCGTTAAATATGCATAATACTTTATATTTGGAATATATGTTTATTCTTTGAATGGAATTAGGAAGAGTTAGGAATTTTATTCATCGTTAAATATGCATAAGTGTGTATATTTTGTAATATTATTATTAAAAACATATGAATTAGAAATTATTTTGGAATCCAAATTCCTAGCATCAAGTTTTATGGACATTTTTAAACTTGTGATTATCATTATTGTTTTTGTACTTATAAGACAACTAAGTGAATACATCTATATTGTTAGCGATGGATCCAAATATTTATGTTGATCTCTTTAATTGGATGTTACTGTACTCCTATACCAATTAAATGAATATATTTTTCCTTTGTTGACCTTGGGGTTCAAGGAATGATATTATAATAACGATGATGATGATTGTCAATCCCACTAAAATCAACTTTGGTTGATCAAACTTCGAGAAAAAAAAAGGGTAAAGAATTAATTGGTTTGCTTTATAACTTTATTTCTATACTTGAAAAGATGGGAAAGAAGCTTTCCTAAATCTCTATAGTTTTGATGAGTTAATAGTTTATGAAGGTTGTTATTATCACAAATATTTTGAAATTAAGATTTAGTACGGGCACACGAAAGATGTTTTAAAAGAAAGTGATTTTCATCATCCACTTTCTCAGTATTAACAAGATAACTAATTCTTTCATCTCAAGGTCTTTTATGAATTGTCCAATGCTTTGTTTCACTATGAAGCTCATTAGAGTTCATTCTTATTTTAGCAACACTAATATTCTCGAAGGAAATTACAACAAAAAGATACTTTTGAATTTCTAAATTGGGGTTAATAACTTCTTTTTAGTATCTTAATTTTTTTTTTCCTCAATTTATTTATCACACCATAATTTCTCCTTAAATATAGATGTGGTAGCATTTTTAATGGTATTAATATTTTGCAAAATAGACTCCTCATCTATACTTCAATGATTTAGTTAAGATTTAACATCTTTATACCATACCCCTAATTCATTTAAATGAGTTTGGATTCTATTTGCTAACTTTGAGGCCTATGTACCTTATACTCTTAAGTGAATTAAATGAACTTGAATTTTATTTGTCGACTTTGAAGCCAAAATACTTGGTACTCCTAAGTTAATTAAATGAATATGATTTTCCTTTGCCCACTTTGAGGCCCAAGTAACCATGCTAATCTCTAGAGTTAACAGCTAGTTTTGGAGTCCAAGTATCCACCTTGATGTAATGCCATCTTAGAGTTCAAATATCCATATTGATGTGATGACATTTTTAAGGGTTTACATATCCATGTTAATATCAAGACCAAGTGTTTATGTTGATGTTCTAACATTCAGAACCAAATATCTATATCAATGATATAACATTTAGAGTAAGTTAAAATTGTAACAAACATATTTTCTTTCATACCATAAATTTAATTAGAATTCAATAACAATTTCAAACATGAGTAGAGTTGTATCATAATCTAAACTTCACACATGGTGGAATATCCTTAAGAATATTACCCAATTTTGAATCGATTGAGATCATAAAAAAATCAATAAAAAATTCTCACCAATTATAATTCTAGATTTTTATAATATAAATTCAATAAAAAATGTTAAAATATTAAATGACTTTATAACATTTTCTATAACATTCAATCTTTTTCAATATTAGCATTGCTTAAAAGAAAAAATATACTTTTAACTCTAATCTAAACATTCAATCTTTATTAACCTTGCTTAAAATTACTTACAAGAAAATATATGCTTTATAAACTCGAATCTCAATATTGATAATAATGTGATAGCATCTTCCTCTGTATTGTACCGTCACTGAAGAGTAACATCATGCAAATGGCTCTCTTATTACATAAATATCAATAAATTATAATGTATAATTTATATTACATAATTTATATTATTTGATTACGATTCTCGATACTCCTAACTTTGAAATTTTATTTCTTGATTAGTAACTTGTAACTTAAAAAACTCATATGTCAAAGTAAGACAAAATGCAAAATTGATGCCTCAATTGGTTGCATGTTATCTTTTTAATATGAAGATACTAGAAGATTCTTGGAATATTTGGTCAATAAGAAGCACCGAGCTTTGAAGTTCGAGAAGAGCAAATGGAGGCTCCTCCATTCCACGTTATCT
>CBVK0103789173.1:0-22723 GCA_900067695.1 Picea abies | reverse complement strand
CCATCCAAAAAATAAATTATATATCTTGGGTTTAATTGGCATGCATAGAAATGGGTGCCCCAGTGAAAAGACGGCTTAGACTTATGAGGGCACAAGTACTTTAGTAGAGGATGAAGGGTGGGGGTCCCATGGGTGGGTTTCTATGTGAGGTGAGTGAATGGATGATTGAATTGTATATTATTAATTTATCTTGGAGGAGATGGGGGTCCAATGAAAATATAGAGGTGCATTCAACAAAATCATCCCAAAACTTACAAAATGTAGGATTCCAAGAATGAAAGAGGCCAACAATATGATGAGAGAAAAACATGAGGTGTATTCTCTAATATGAGAACTATTGGAGACTCCCTATATCTATGGGATCAAACAAAATGAGAGTCATAATTCCCTAGGGGTACAAAAATGTTTGAGACAACTCATGTGGGTGAAGTAAGAAACTACCGGTAAAATCAACACCTAAATACATAGGGAGTTGGGTGAATGTGTTGTATTACCAGGTGTGGAAAACCTACAGGTAAATGTTAGAGGTTGATAATAGTACATGAAATTGTTCTCAAAGGGAGTGCCTATATTCTAGTGTGAATAGAGTTTCCATTTGTTATGGGATGAATACAGAACAAGTGTGCATAAATATTAGTCCAAATGTCAGTGTACAACATTATAGACATAAAAATTTGATTAGCACCTGAGTATGCATGATAAACATATGTAAATAAATTTGAATAAGTGCATGAACTAATGCATAAGTATCAAGGAATAAAAAATTCATGGAATCATTACCAATGGACAAGGAATTCAATTGATAACACTATAGAGGTAGTGACAACACAAGTTTCTCTCTTCTTTCTCCTTCATAGGGTCATTTTTCTTCCCAGGATGAACTCTTATCTCTTCTTAGATGCAAGTGGTGATATGAATCATTGAAATGATCTCTCAAGTGGTGAGGAACTTAATTCCCATGACAACTTGATCCATGGATTGATGGATGAAATTGGAAAAGGTGATGGTTGATCTAACTCATAATTCAACAACACAACTCTGTACTATCTATCTTCTATGTAATGTATGACCCAAATTGTTTTTAAATAGCTTTCTCCCAGCCTCCAATATAATTTGTTTCAAGTATTAATAAGAATCATCTTAAGAAGTGGATTATTCACCAAGTTACATTAATTTGAATTCATTTTGTTGGCTCTGTGACTGGTGGGACATTATTGCATGTTAGTGCCTTGAATGCATCGACTATGAGAATTTTCACCATCATACGTGGGTCTTATATCTTGACTTGATTTCTCACGTTCATTCCCTATCCATTCAAATACTTTTATTTGATGCTGCGTGGATTGTGATAATGGTGCATATTCTCTATTTGGAAGTCACGCTGGTCACTGTGGCTATCCTTCCTAAATTTCTTTAATGTTCTTGAGTGAGTTTTATTAACGCTTGTGGGTATGCATTTTTTATGTATTAAACTAATGACTTTTTTGGTGATCACCTGTATTGCTTGGTGAGCATTTTATAGGTGACAACACCTAGACCTAGAGCCATGCCTTGTATTGACATGTTTAGCCTTGATTTTCCTTGCATTTCCTTACCTTTCCTTTCCTTTCTATTTCCTTGCCTTGCATTTCCTTTTCTCTGCTTTCCTTACATTGACTTAGACATAGACTATGACGTATACCATGAACTACACCTAGAGCTATACCTACACCATGACCATGATCTATACCTATAATTGTACCTATACCTAGAACTATACCTTATCTTTCCATGCCTTTCTTAGGCATGCCTTATTTTTATGTGCCTTTCCATGTCTAGCCTTTCCTTTCCTTGCATTGCATTTCCTTGCCTTTCCTTGTCATGTCTTTCCTTGTCATATCTTTCCTTTACTTTCCTTGCATTTCCTCTCCTTTCATTTTCTTCCTTGTCTTTCCTTTCCTTGACTTAAACCTAGACCATGACATATACCTATACCATGAACTAGACCTAGACCATGACCTATACCATGACCTGGAGATATAACTATACCTATAACTTATATTGTCATGGATTTCCTTGCCATGTCTAGCCTTTCCTTGCCTTGCCATGCCTTTCCTTTCAATGTCTTTCCTTACCATTTTTTTCCTTTCCTTTTCTTTCGTTTCCATTTCCTTGACTTGCATATTATCTTAGAATCATCATCTAACATCATTATTTCTCCATTAACTACATTTTCATCCATTAATATTTATTATATTACATCTATTTAACATATTTTAATGTTATTTATTTCAAGCAATCAATAGTTAATTGTTTAGTAGTCTTTATTCTTTCATTTAGAATATTTTTCTCATGGCATGTTACTAATTTAGTATTTATTTACTAAATTTATTATAAACCTGTTACATACTAAAGTATCTTGTCTTTCATTATGACTTTATTACATCCTTCTTTTTCATTGATAGCCAGTGTTTTTTGAATTTAATTAAATTTCATTTCTTATTAAAATATCATTGATTGTCTTAGCAACACCCCTCATACACACATAATCCAATTCCTTCTTCTAATCATTCCTATAATAAATTTTCTTCCTCTAATCCATCAAGTTGGTATACACCTAGGTCTTTCCATGTATTATCATGACTTTTCTTACCATTTCTATCATTTCATTGCCATGTATAGCCTTTCCTTGTCTTTCCTTCCCATGCATTTCCTTTCCATGCCTTGGCATTTCTTTCCTTGCCATGTCTTTCCTTCCCTTTCCTTTCCTTTTCTATATCTAGGCCTAGGTCTACTTCTAGGTCTAGGTCCAGGTCTACATCTAGGAAAGTTCTAGGCAAGGTCTAGAAAAGGTTTAGGTCTAGGTCATGGTCTAGGTCAAGGTCTAGGTCTCTGTCCAAGTCATGTTTTTGGTCATGGTCTAGGTATAGGTCATGGTCTAGGTTAAGGTCTAGGTACATGTCATAATATAGTTCTAGTTCTAGGTCTCACCATTCCTTTCCATGTCTTTCCTTGCCTTGTCTATCATTTCTTTGTCTTCCATTGCATTGCCTTAAATTTCCTTTCCATTTCCTTCATGGTCTAGGTATAGGTCATGGTCTAGGTTAAGGTCTAGGTACATGTCATAATATAGTTCTAGTTCTAGGTCTCACCATTCCTTTCCATGTCTTTCCTTGCCTTGTCTATCATTTCTTTGTCTTCCATTGCATTGCCTTAAATTTCCTTTCCATTTCCTTTCCTTGAATTACCTTCCCTTTCCTTTCCTTCACTTAGACTTAGACCTAGACCTAGACCTGAACCTAGACCTAGACCTAGACCTAGACTTAGACCTTTCCTTTCCATGCCTTAATTTGACATGTCTAGCATTGATTTTCCTTACATGTCATTACCTTTCCTTTCCTTTCCTTTCCTTTCCATGACTTGTATTTCCATGCCACACCTTTAATTTCATTGCATTTACTTTCCTTTTAGTTCCTGTACATATATCTAGACTTATATCTAGACCGAGACGATACCCATGACCTATCCCTAAACCTAAACCTGGCTTTTTTTTTCCTTGCATTGCATTGTCTTTCCTTTCCTTTCCATTGCCTTGTCATGCCTTTCCTTGCCTTGTCTAGCCTTGGTTTGCATTTCCTTTACTTTAATTTCATTTCCTTTCATTAACCTTCCTTTCCTTTCCTTGAATTAGGCCTAGACCTAGACCATTACCTAGACCTGGATCTAGACCTAGACCTAGACCTTTCCTTGCAATGTCTAGCCTTGCTTTTCATTTCCTTGCATCATGTTTTCATTTCCTTGTCTTTCATTTCCATTTATTGCATTTCCTTACCTTGTATTTCCTTTACTTATACCTAGACCTAGACCATGAACTAGACATAGACCTACACCATGATCTAGACCTAGAACTAGAACTACACCTAGACCTAGAAATTTCCTTTCCATGCCTTTCCTTGCTATTTCTAGCCTTGCTTTTCATTTATTTTCATTTCCTTTCCTTTCCTTTCCAATGTCTTTCCTTGCCTTGGCTTTCCTTTCCTTTCCTTTCCTTTTCTTTCCCTACCATGACTTAGACGTAGACCATGACCTACACCTAGACCTAAGCCTAGATTATGGTCTAGGTAATGGTATAGGTATAGGTACAAGTCTTGTCATGCCTTGCCATGTATAGAATTTATTTTCCTTTCATTTCATTTCCTTACCATTTCCTTTTCATTTCCTTTCCTTCATATATACCTAGACCTGGACCTATACATAGACCATGACCTAGACCTAGATATTTCCTTTCCATGCCTTGTCTTTCCATGTATATCCTCTCTTTTCCTTTCCTTGCCATTTCCTTTCCTTGTATTTCCCTATCTTTCATTTTCTTTCCTTCCCTTGACTTGAATTAGACCTAGAGATATACCTATACCATGACCTACAACTATACCTAGACCTAGACTTAGACCTATAGCATGCCTTCTGTTGCCATGTCTAGCCTTGCATTCCCTTTACATGCCTTTCCTTCCATATTATATTATAATCATCATATAACATCATTATTTTTCCATTAATTGCATTTTAAGCCATTAGGGTTTATCATCTTGCATCTATTTAGCATATTTTAATGTTATTTATTTCAAGCAATCAATAGTTAATGGTTTACTTGTCCTTATTATTTCATTCAAAAAACAACATATCACAAAATATTACTAAGTTAGCATTGATTTACTACTTTTGTTATAAACTTATTACATGTTGTAGTATCTTATCTCTCATTCTACGTTTATTACATTTGTTTTTTTTGATAGCTAGTGTTTCTTTGTTGCATTAATTGCATTTTCATCCATTAGTGTTGATCATATTTCATCTATTAGGTGTACTTTAATGTTATTTATTTCAAGTAAACATCATTGATTGTCAAAGAAACACCTCTCACACACAAAATCAATTTTCTTCCTCTAAACCTTCCTATAATCAATTTTCATTCCGCAATCCATCAACTTGGTCTAGGTCTATATATTTCCATGTCTTTCTATGCCTTTCCTTGCCATGTATATCTTTTACTTTGCATGTCTTGCCTTGCCATGCCTAGCCTTGTATTTCTTTTCCTTGCCTTGCCTTTCCATGTCTTTCCTTACCATGTCTTTCCTTGAATTTCCATTCCTTTCCTTCACATGCCTTTCCTTTCCTTCGCTTTTCTATGTCTAGGTATAGGCAAGGTCTAGGCCTAGGTATAGGTCTAGGAAAGGTCTAGGCCTAGGTCAAGGTCTAGGAAAGGTATAGGAAAGGTATAGGTATAGGTATAGGTATAGGTATATGTCATGGTATAAGTATAGGTATAGGTATAGGTATAGGTCATGGTGTAGGTCATGGTCTAGGTCTAGGTTATGGGCTAGGTCATGGTCTAGACCTAGAACTAGATGATGACCTATACATACACCTAGACCTATATTGTGACCTATACCTAAACCTAATCCTAGATCCATACCATGAACTAGAAATTTCATTTCCATGTTTAACCTTGCTTTACCTTTCATTTAATTTCCTTTCCTCGTGATTTCCTTGCCTTGAATTGTCTTTCCTTGCATTGTTTTTCCTGGCCTTGCTTTTCCCTGACTTAGGCCTAGACCATGACATTGACCATGAGATAGGCCTAGAACTATACCTATACCATGACCATGACCATGACCATGACCATGACCTAGACCATGAACTAGATCTAAACCATGACCTTGACTTAGACCATGATCCTGACATTGACCTAGACCTAGACCTAGACCTAGACCTAGACCTTACCTTGCCATGCCTTGCCTTACCATGTCTGGTCTTGCTTTGCCTTGCATTTCCTTGCCTTGCATTACATTTCCTTTCCATGCCTTTCCTTTCCTTTCCTTTCCTTTCCTTGTCTTACCTTGACTTTTCATGCCATGTATAGCCTTGCCTTTCCTTTCATTTCCCAATCAAAGCTTATTCCCTAATGTTGAAGCTTAAGGAGGCAATGGAAAGTTTTGGTATAAATTTAAATAAAATTGAAAATAATCATGAACACCAATCCAAACATATTCATATAATACATGAAGTCCATACTGACATATAGTCATCGACAAAAGAAACAAATATGTTACATGAAAAAATTGACTAGAAATAATGACAAGCAGTCATCAACAAAAAGAAACAAGTATGTCACATATAGAATAGGTAGAGATAATACAAATACTTAAACCATGTAAGAAGTATTATAAGTTATTCAGTTGTCAAATATTTTCTTAAGTAGAGTTATTTTAACTTCTTCTTTTTCAAAGATATGGTGACACTAGCATTTTCACATTACACAAGAAACAAGGTTTCTTGTATGGACACAAAAATAAGATCTCCAAATATCCACATAGAAACATTTTCTAATTCGCTCAGTTAACCTCCACACTACTTGGTAAATTATTTGTTACAATATGGTTCTTTGTTTCTCTCTATTTGTTGGTATTATTACCATAGAATGATGGATTTCAACCCATTTGGTTTTCTCAAAGATGGACACTATTCCCTCATACCAAATTGTCAACATGTACCTCTATAATTCAGTTTCCCAACAAAATATTTGTTGGAGGATATGTATATCTAGGGTATTTCTCAGTGAGGCATAGTGAAATTTTTGAAGAAGGGGTTTCTTTTGAAGAACACTGCTTAGTTTGGATTTTATCCCCCAGGACAAATTGTTAGCATGTCCCTAAATGGCTTGAGGAGACTCTCCATAAAACTCTAATCAGGCCTTGGATGGATGAACCCTTGGTTTCATTTCACTTAGGGCATCAATTTCCAGCTAGGGATACCACATTCCTATGATTATGTTTCATAGAGAGCCATTTGTTGGAGGATCCCCATATCTAGAGTTTTTCTCAATGAGGCATAGTGCAATTTCGGAACAAGGGGTTGATTTTGAAGAATACTTTGTCGAGTGATTTTGGGTAGTGTGTTGTGTGGGCCTTTTCCAAACACACTTGTGGGATCTTACAAAACAAAGTTATGTCACATGGTTTGGATTTTTTGCCCATGAACCAAATTGTTAACATGTCCATGAATGGGTTGAGAAGGCGAGTTGCAACTCACCATAACAATATAAATGGGCCTCAAATGTATGAACCATTAGTTACAATGGACTCCTAACAGTTGGTTACATCTATAGGTACCCCTATTCTATGATTCATGTTGCCCAAAAAATAGTTTTTTGGAGGATCTCTAGATCTGGGGTTTTGATCAATGAGACACAATGCAATTTATGAACAAGGGATGGATTTTGAAGAACATTGTGTTGTGAAATTGTGGGTATTGTAGTGTGGTTGCATGGGACTTGGAAAAAAACATGTGCAAGAGCTTACATAACTTAGTTATTCCTCTTGGTTTGGATTTTATGTTCCTACACCAATATGTTGAAATGTCCCTGAATGGATTGAAGAGGCGAGTTGAAACTCACCATAAAACTTTATCTAGGCATAATATGGACAAACTGTCCATTAAATTAGACTCCTAAAACTGATTTAAAACTAAGGTACCCCTTCATTGTGATTTTTTTTCCCATAAAATAATTTGTTGGAGGATATATGTATATAGGGTTTTTCTTAGTGAGGAACAATGCAATTTCTAAACAAGGGGTTGATTTTGAAGAACATTATGCCATCCAATTGAAGATAGTGTGGTCATGTGGTCCTTGTATAAAAAGACATGTGGTATATTTCAAAACTTATTTATGCCACTCGGTTTGTATTTTATGCCTACAGACAAAATTGTCAACATGTCCGTGAATGACTTGAGGAGGTGAGTTGCAACTCACCATAAAACTCTAACTAGGCATTGGATGGCTGAACCATTGATTACAATAGAGTCAAAGACATGTGGTATATTTCAAAACTTATTTATGCCACTCGGTTTGTATTTTATGCCTACAGACAAAATTGTCAACATGTCCGTGAATGACTTGAGGAGGTGAGTTGCAACTCACCATAAAACTCTAACTAGGCATTGGATGGCTGAACCATTGATTACAATAGAGTCCTGAAATTAGGTTACATGTAGGGGTACTCATCCAATATTATTCTATTAACCATAAAATCGTTTGTTGGAGGATCTCTCGATCTAGGGTTTTTCTCAGTGAGGCACAATGCAATTTCTAAACAAGGGATCGATTTTGAAGAAAACCATGTTGAGTGATTAAGGGTAGTGTGGTTCCATGGGAATTGGCTAAAAATAAATTCAGTATCTTATGGAACTCAATTATGCCTCTTGATTTGGATTTTATGGCCCCAAACCAAATTGTCAACATGTCCTTGAATGGATTGAGGAGGCTAGTTGCAACTCACCATAAAAATCTAATCGAGCCTCAAATGGTCAAGACGTAAGTTGCATTGGACTATGGACATCAAATTACATCTAGGGGAACTCCAATGCTATGATTCCATTTTCTAAAAAATCATTTGTTGGATGATATATGGATCTACGTTTTTTCTTAGTGAGGCACGGTGCACTATGATTTTGAGGAGCACTATGATGGGAGATTTTGGGTAGTGTGGTCACATGGGTCTTGTCCAAACACAAATGCAAGAGATTATGGAAATTATTTATGTTGATCATCTTGGATTTATGTCCCCTGTCCGAATTGTCAACATGTCCTTGAATGACTTGAGAAGTTGAGTTTCAAGTCGCCATAAAACTCTAATAGGGCCTTGGATGGACGAACTGTTGGTTGCATTAGACTCAAGGAATTAGGTTACAACCATGGGTACCCCTTTGCTAAGATTCCATTTCCTAGAAAACCATTTGTTGGAGAATCTATGCATCTATGGTTTTTCTAAGTGAGGCACAGTGCAATTTCTAAACAAGGGCTCGATTTTGAGGAACATTGTGTCAATAAATTGTGGGTAGCATGTTCATGTGGTATTTTTCCCAAAACACATGTGGGGGATTATGAAAATTAGTTATTCCACTTGGTTTATATTTTATTCCCCTAGAACAAATTGTCAACATGTCCCTGAATGGCTTGAGGAGGTAACTTATAACTCACCATAAAACTCTAATCGAGCCTCAGATGGATGAATCATCAGTTGCATTAGACTCTTTAAATTGGGTAACAAATAGGGGTACCCCTCCGATATCATTTTGTTTCTTGAAAAACTATTTGTTGGAGGATATTTGGATCTAATGTTTTTCTTAGTGAGGCCTAATGCAATTTCTGGACTAGGGGTCGATTTTGAGAAACATTGTGTCAGGAGATTATTGGTATTGTCATTGTGTGGGACTTGGTCAAAAATAGATGTGGGATATTATGGAACTCATTTATGCCATTGGATTTGGATTTTATTCCCCTGAACCAAATTGTCAACATGTCCCTGAATGGCTTGCAGAGATGAGTTGCAACTCACCATAAAAATCTAATAGTGCCTTAGATGGACAAGCCATTAATTGCATTCGACTCAGGGCACCAATTTATAGATAGGTGTATGCTTTCACTGTGATTCTATTGCCTAGAAAATAGTTTGTTTGAGGATATTTGAATCTAGTGTTTTTCTTAGTGAGGCACAATGCAATTTCTGAACAAGGGTCAATTTTGAGGAAAACTACGTTGGGTGATTGTGTCTAGTGTGATTGTGTGAGAATTACCAAAACACACATGTGATATCTTACAAAACTCAGTTATGTAACTCAGTTTGTATTTTATACATGTTGGCCCTCAACCAAGTTTTGAGGAAACTTTGGTTAGATTTGGCCCACTTTTGGACTTCAACATGTTGGTCGAAAAAGGAGCGCCCAGGCGGAGATGAGATCATGGATCCCACCCATTTTTTACTGTTATATGGACCCAAAAAAGGGTCCTCTAGGGTTTTGTAATGGGTGTATGGGATGTTGGCCCATGGATTTTTCCCCTTGTTTAGGCCTTTTTGTAAGGGTTTGTAAAGTATAAATAAAGGGGAATGTATTGTAGAAACGAGAGAAGTGAATGTAGTTCTATGTCAACAGAGTTGATTTGTGCAAAGGAATGTATATGTGTGACTATGATTTTGTAGAAGGTCCAAATGTTTTGATATAGGGTTTTGGCTATGTGCATTTGACCTAGTTTTGGAAGGAGGATCTGGTGCTCAGTGCGCAAATCTCATGTTTGGTGCGAAGTTCAACTTTGTGGATTAGTTCACATGAGTGAATGAATGTAAGATTCTAGAGAATAATAAAGAGGCAAAGGGGTTTGTGGACATAGCCCCACCCTAGGGTGAACCACGTATATTTGGTGTCTCATGGTTTTCTTTGTGTTGTGTTATTTCTATTATTAATATGCTTAGTGCTTTGATTGTGATGTATAATAGATAGATATTTTGTTGCATAAGTGCATTACTTGTGTTAAGGGTAAATGAATGCTAGATCTAAATTATCATACTAAGTGCTAAGTGCTTAGGGTATATAATCATTTGTTTCTACTGCACCGATCTATCTTTGATTATTCTCTATGAGGTTAAGAAAATAATGCATGTCACATTCTAAGCATGAATATAATATTCTGCGAAGTGCTTGCATCACATATCTATGTCCCAGCTTGGTTATAGACACCTACGTCCTGTAACCCCCCCTACTTCTACTTCAGGTGAGACTTCACCTGCTTTGCAGGTGTTTCCAAAAGGGCCGGTGGTCGAGGTTTTTTTGGTGCGCTATTAAGCGTTGAACCCTCGGTATGCCCCTGTGCCAACAAATGGTTCCATTGTTGGGACTTGAAACTGTGATTGTTGGGAACTGAAGTAAAGAAAAAGAGAAGCTTTATGCATAGATCGATTGCTGAAGTAATCAATACTCTACTTGAATTGAGAAGTTTGTGCCAAGAAAGTAAGTTGATCTACATAAAATATGTAAGATCATAAAGAACTAAGATTTGTGCTTTGGCAAGAGAAAGATAAGTGATTTTTTTTTGTTTTGAAAGCATGAACTTAAGTATGCTTAATATATTTTGTCCTAGTCTGAAGGCTAGGACATAGTTGAAAGAAAGAGTTGATTTGAGTAAACTTAATGGAAATGAAGAAAGATATGTTATTCCTATGCATAGAGAGAATTTTTGGACTAATAAGTGGATGCAGGAACCTAGAAAGAAATTTTGCAGATTGCAGGTCCAACACTATGATCCTAGGGGAAGTGAGAAGTACATAAAAGGTTGGGGAACATCTAAGGAATGTCCTGAGGTAGGCCCTATTTTTCTTTGTTGTAAGGTTTTTGGTCATGAGGTTGAGGATTGTCCAAGGATTATTGCTAAAGTTGAAGGGATGAACATGAGACAAGGAAACAATGAAGAAAGTCAAGAGACTAAGGGAATGATAGAAAGTCATAAAGAGAAAGGGTGAGATGAAGTTCAAACTACAATATTACAGTTGAAAGAAACGATGGATGTTCATAAAGATGTCAATTTACCAGAAATCTTGAAATCAAAACAACACATAAGTGAAAGAATAAAAGACTTCGACATAGACTGTGTCTTGGATGAAGAAACACAAGTGAATATTATGATAGAAGAAACTTGGGAAATTTTGGGAAAGCCTATTGTGGTACCTTTGTTGGGAAGGATAGGCTTGTTTAAGGGAAAGATGATAACCTTATGTGGAAGAGTTACTAATGTACCTATTATTTTTCATGGAACATTGACTGAAAAAGAATTTGAAGTCATTTGGTTTTTTGGGGAAAACACCCATTTCTCATTGTTATTAGGTAAGACTTGGATTGGGAAAGATCATATTAGAAGGAAAGCAGAGGAAGAAGCTACAGACAAGAAAAAGAAAGAATTAAGAGATTTCATAGCTAGGAAAATAGACTGACTAATAGAAGAATGAGAGGATAAGTCGAAGCAATAGAACAAACTAACAACGCAGGAGGGACAGAAAGCAAGAGAATTATCTATCAACGTTGAAATAATGCAAGAAGGCTTGAAGAACCTTTCTATTCCAGAAACAAGTATTCCCACTCAGGAAATATTAAGAAAAGGGATATTAACTTCAGAATCCTTGAGGGAACCTCAATAGTGAAAATCCACTATGCTAGGGGAAGATAAGAATAAAAATGGAAAGAGGATTCCAGAAACAGTTAGAGAGACCTAGATAACAAGGAAGAAGGAAAGGAAGATCAATAAAAAAAATCAAAGTTGGAAAAGCTACAAGAAGTTATAGAAACCAAATGGAAGACTTCGCAGACTATAACCTCACAGGAGGGAGGTTCACAAGATTTGAACCTCACTGGAACAACAAGTCTATGTAGAATTGGAATTCTCCCTACCGAAGTTTTATGACCATTGGAGGCACCCCGACCATTAGAATGACACTCCAGAATGGATAGAAAACACATTTATGGGCTTATGGACCACTTTTGGACGTTGATACCACACCATAATGGATATATTTACATTGATGGAATCATTTCCTAGCCATTGAAAGATCTATCATGATACCCCTCTTATTTAACTCGTTGAATGTTGCGCTCAGACCACTTTTTGCTACCCGTTATTGACTGAGATAAGCAGAGAATTGTCCAAGAGTTGTGCTATCTAAAACTAGATCCCTCCTATTCATTTGTCTACCCCGCCTGTTCATTTTTCTACCACGTCTGTCTGTTAAAAGCTAGAATGTTGGGCGAACCTAGTTAATTGGAGAAGTTTGTCGAGGATGTTATTAAGAAGCTAATGGCCAAAAGACCAATATCCTAAGGTATCCAGACGTTTTCAACTAGGGGACTGCAGGCTTCCCCTTTGACCAGAAGTCATTTTGGCCATGTCAACCTTGCAACTGAATAATGAAGTAAGAAACGCGGTGATTTGGCTAACCTGAAGCAGACCCCATCGATCCTACCTGAATATATTCCACCTCTAGCTTGTGTTGTTAACCGTGATAGTATCCCTCGAGATTTTGAGTACTCTATTTTCACTGCTTATATTTTTAAATGAATTTGCATAGTTGGGAGTCAGTTAGGACAGATCCCATTCTTGAAGAACATCGACTGCAACTTAGGAGACCCAAAGAACTACACCATTTTATCTCCCTGCCACTACTTAACGAAGAAAATCGGAAAGAAAACTCACCTCATCTCAAAGCCATAGATTAAGGGGTTGGCACAATCCACCATGTTGAACGTGATGAAGATGTCGCATTTTGTCCTCCATCAGGAGGTTAATGCTTGCATTAAACTCCTTCTATTGTGTTATCCCGATAGATATATATGGCTTGACAGAAGGATTATTGTGGATATGACATTGATCCACCAGATCATAGGTTTAAGTGTAAAGGGTCCTGACCCTCAACAATTTTATCTAGGGAAGGACTTAGACCATTCGTTATCACAGCGTATCAAAGAATCTTACAGAGAGGTAGAAAAAGGAAAGAGAAGTTACAAGATAGCCTCTATACAGGATGGCATAGTGCGCCTTTCTTGTCAACTCTTATATGGAAATCTAGTGAGAAAGAACTACCCCACACAGGTCATCGGGTTCGTGGTGGACCTCGTAGGAAAGTGTGTGGAGGGCATGCAGATGAACTGGGCCAACTACCTCATCAACAAGCTAGAGAAGGATTTCCACGAAGCCCAAGACTTGGGATATGAATTCCATTACAGTTGTTTTATCATTTTGATTTCATTTGTCTCTTGGAAAATTTATGAAGGAACCACTTTCCTAGAGATTGAACCTACGAATCCATTGGCCGCTTGATTTTCCACCCTGTGGTATACCAATGATAGGACAAAGAAGTGGCAGTCCAGTGTCGTGTTTCATGGATATTGTCAATTGTTAAAGGTCTCCATCAAATCATTCTCGCGTATGAAATCGCACACCCTGCATCAATACTGACCCATAGAGAAGTTCTACATTGATCCCCATTTCATTTACATGACTGCGCAAAGAGATGAGCACCAGGAAGAATTACAGTCATACTACAAGATGATGGATGAAGATATGGATAAGATTATAAGGGAATGGTAGGAGGAATTTATTATACCTATCGTCGATGTAGAATTATCCAACACTGACACCATAGGAAGCCTGATAGTTACACAAGTTGGACAGTCCAGTGGGACAAAGAAGAAGACATAGCAGGTTGAATTCCCGGACATAGAGAGTGATGAAGAGGACAATGCTTCTCGAGATAATAGATATAACTTTCCAGGAGGAGGAGGAGACGAAGTAGAAGGACATGGAGGAAGAGATGAAAGAGAAGAAGAGTAAGGAGGAGGCTAAGCTACACTGTCGGAAGATCCCCATAATGGGACAATAACACCGTAAAAGAGGAAGGTTTCTCCTAAGAAACCTTCAGCATGGAATAAAACACGCACCAATAAGCCACAGTTTGAAGCCACTCTCATTGATCATGACGAAATTAGTCTAGTCCACGGAGCTATGGAGGAAGCCTCTGAAGACATGTTGCAGAGATATTGAGAGAAGTAGGAGGATTTATATGGAAGGATTGATAGGGAATTTAAGGAAGTGTAGAAAGCTATTCACTTGGTCCACGCAGTACCTAATTGCGCCATCTACGCCTTCCTCATCATAGACTTCAAAATTGGGGGATGAATCAACCCAGTTAAGAAGGCTTGCAGAAAAAAAAAAGCCCGGTTCCAGAGAGATCAGGAAGAGAAGGAGAAGGCTACAGAAGCCTTGAATGTTTCAGCATATGTATCAACACTGTGTTTCAACAACTGTTCCAGCCCTATGTTCCAGCATTTTTGTTTTAGCATCTGTGTTCCAGCATCTGCGTTCCAGCATCTTTGTTTCAGCTTCTGTGTTTCAGCATCTGTGTTTCAGCATCTGCGTTTCAGCATCTGTGTTCCAGCATCTGTGTTTCAGCATTTGTGTTTCAACATCTGTGTTCCAGCATCTGCGTTCCAACATCTGTGATTCAGCTTCTGTGTTTCAGCATCTGTGTTCCAGCATCTGCATTTCCAACCAACCAACCGATTGCCATCATCAATGACAATAACCAACCGATTTTCCAACCAACCAACCGATTGCCATCATCAATGACAATAACCAACCGATTTCCATCAATGACAACCTTGACGGTCTGCGTCATCTCTGCTATAGCCATATTTCCAACAACCTTTAGCAAGGAAGAAAACAAGTGCCAATAAGCCACAGTTGGAGGCCACTCTCACCAATGACGACATCATTCTGGTCCACAAAGCTATGGAGGACGCTTCTGAAGATGTGTTGCAGAGATATGAAGAGAAGCAGAAGGAGTTATACGGAAGGATAGAGAGGGAATTGAAGGAAGTGAAACAATTTGTCCGCTTGGTCCACACAGTACCTACTGCGTCGTCTACGCCTTCCTCATCACAGACTACGGAATTGGGGGACAAACCTGCCCAGTTAAGAAGGATTGCAGATTCAACAAAATCTCGGTTCCAGAGAGATCAGGAAGAGAAGGAGAAGGCTACAGAAGCCTTGAAAAAGGAGAAAGAGGAAGTCCTAGTACAATTATGAGTAGCGCATGATAGTGTAGTTTCTCACGAAAGTGACAAAGCAGAGCTTCAGGCAAAGTTTCCAGAGGAAAAATCCCAGCTACAAAGGGAAAAAGAGCAGTTTCTCGCAGAACAGGTTGTGGTCAAGGAAGTGCTAAGTAAATCATGTTTCTTTGTGATAGGCTTCGCACGAGAGGAGAAAGAGTTGGTTGAATATCAAGTAATGAATCCTACAGAGACCCTCTAGCATCTTCAAGCTAGGATAACAAAATTGGGGGTCCGAACAATGTCGAGCTCCCCGTAGGAGGTGTGTGACTAGAGGGAGGACACCGCCAAAAACACAGTAGAAAGTATAAGATCCCTCACCTCAGAATGTAAGAAGTTAAGTGATAGAAGTGCCTAGAAATATAAACGCATCACCGGCGATCCTAAGCTAAAGAGTCTAGAAGCACAGTTACAGGAAGCAAAACAACAAGCATTTTTGTTGCAGGTGCAGATGAAGCTTCTCACTGAAGTGAAAATAATGAAGAGATCCCAGGAGAAACACACAATACAACAAAAAATCTCTACCCTCCAGGGTAAGGTAATGGAAGTAACATAGAAGCTACAACCTATGCAGGATGAATCTTGCAAGGTGTTCAAGGAGATTGATGGATAGGGCTCACAACTAGATCAAGTACTCACAGAAGTAGAACAATGCCTAGAAGAGCCTATTACAGAGAACAAAATCTAGGATCTCGATGAGAAGGAGGATCAGGAGAGGCAGTAAGTCAAGGAAACTTGAGTTAAGCTCGAGGATTTTGAAGCAACATTGTCTGGACCTAAGTGACTCGGGACGAGTCATAAGTGAGTGTTGGGGGCCTATTGGCCATCAACCAAGTTTTGAGGAAGCTTTGGTCATATTTGGCCCACTTTTGGACTTCGACATGTTGGTCAAAGAAGGAGCGCCCAAGCATAGCTAAGGTCGCAGATCTCACCCATTTTTTAGGGTTATGTGGACCCATTAAAGGGTCCTCTAGGGTTTTGTAATGGTTTTATGGGATGTTGACCCATGGATTTTTCTAGTGTTTAGGCCTTATTGTAAGGGTTTGTAAAGTATAAATAAAGTGAATCGTATTGTAGAAAGGACAAAAGTGAATGTAGTTCTATGTGAACAAATTTTCTTTTTGCAAAGGAATGTATATGTGTGACTATAATTTTGTAGAAGGTGCAGATGTTGTGATATAGGGTTTTGGCTATGTGCATTTGACCTAGTTTCAGAAGGAGGATCTGGTGCTCAGTACAAAGATCTCTTGTCTGGTGTGGAGATCGAATCTATGGCTTAGTGCACATGAGTGAATGAATGTAAAATTCTAGAGAATAATAAAGAGCTGAAGCGCTTTGTGGACGTAGACCCACCCTGGGGTGAACCACATATATCTGGTGTCTCATGATTTACTTTCTGATATGTTATTTATATTATGAATCTGCTTAGTGCTTTGATTGTGATGTATAATAGATAGATCTTTTGTTACGTAAGTGAATTACTTGTGTTAAGGGTAAATGAATGTTAGATATAACTTATCATGCTAAGTGCTAAGAGCTTAGGGTATATAATCATTTGTTGCTACTGCGTCGATCTATCTTTGATTATGCCCTACGAGGTTAAGAAACTAATTCATGTCACCTTCTAAGTGTTAATAGAATATTCTGCAAAGTGCTTGCATCACAGATATGTGTCCCACCCTGGTTATAGACACCTGTTTCCTATAACCCCCCTTGCTTCTACCTCGGGTGAGACTTCACATTCTTCCCAGGTGTTTCCAAAAGGGCTGGTAGTCGAGGTTTTTTTGGTGCATTGTTAAGTGCTGAACCCCAAGTCTTCCCCTGTGCCAACAATACCCATGGCCCAAATTGTCAACAAGTCCCTGAATAGCTTGAGGAGATGAGTTGAAACTCACAAGAAATATCAAACTGAGACTTGGATGGATGAATCATTGGTTGCATCATAATATTGACACTAGGTTACATTTAGGGTCTCCCCTCCTTTGTGATTCCATTTCCCATAATATTGTTTGTTGGAGGGTCTCCAAATCTAGGGTTTTGTTGAACGAGGCACATTGTAGTTTCTGAAAAAGGGGTCAATTTTGAAAAAATCTATGTTGAATGATTGTGGGTAGTGTGGTAATGTGGGACTTGCAAAAAACACATGTGGGAGCTGATGATTATCAGTTATGTTGCTCAGTTTGGATTTTATGCCACTAGACCAAATTGTCAACATGTCCCTCATTAGCTTCAGGAGGCAAGTTGAAACTCACCATAAAAATCAAATTGGGCCTTAGATGTATGAATCATTGGTTGCATTGGAATTAGGGAATGGATTATAGCTATGGGTACCCCTTATTGGTGATTCCATTTCCTAAAAATTATTTGTTGAAGGATCTTTGAATCCAAGTTTTAGCACTAGAAGTCACACCTATACAACTGTATATGTAATCATAAGACCCATCAGAATGTGAATAATACTTATTTTAAAAGTGTGGAGAATGGATGTTAAACTCAATTTTATAATTTCAATCACAAAACCCTCCATGAAATACACATCAGCAAGGAAGGATTTGAATAGCTTTAAATCAATGTTTAAAGATATAAATGGAAGATAAAAGACTTAGAAAGAAAAGTGAAATATGTGTATCAGGTCACATCAAGTACTTCTGAAACACATATGGAAGAAATATCCTTGAATAAGAACTTATTAGTAAAAAAGAAAAAAACACTTTGATCAACTTGCATAAACTACCAACAATAAATCATTTATTGTAATAAGAAGGCAAGCATCATGATGAATCCTTCAGAAAAGAATAACACCAAAGTGAGGTAGAACATAAATGAAAGTAAGAAAATGACTAATTTTTCACCATTAAAGATTCTTGAGTCTGGTACATACCTCAAGAAAAACTTTGTTACAGTTTTTAACTAAAGGTAAGAGCTCCTATGCATAACCATTCGAGCCTCATCTCAAGTTACAATGCATGTTAAATAACCAAAATATAAAATAAAAAAATTGTTTACCATTCGCCCCTTAACATACTCATAGGATTCCATGTCTAAGGAAAGCAGGGCACCAAGTGTACAACAAGAATGTAAAGAAAATGTTATTTTCTAGGAATATGTTGGAAACATTTAGAACAAGCCTTAACATCTTGATGATGTGGCTTTACTACAGGCAGTTCTTTTAGGTAGTTGTCCTTCTGATGTGAAACTAATATCCTATATTCTTACCCAATCTCAACTTGACACTTGGAGATCCCTTTTATCTTAAAAATCCTCATTAATCCAACTTCTCAACACTTTCACTGCAAAATTTCCTAAAATAGTTAGTCCGCAATGCCAGTGAGTCCACATGCTGCAAAATTTCCTATAGGTGCATGTGTACCTCCAAAAAGGATTTCAACCTTTAAAAATTGCACAATAATTGGGAAAAATCTTCCATAAGTTTCTACAAACTCCTTGCAAAATGAATTAACCTTGGAGAGATCATATGAACATGTTAAATTTAGTTCAAGACCCAAAATCATCACTTAGGTTATAATTGCATGAAAAAATGTTAACCATGATAAAAACAATGTTGATGTGAAGTATTATCTTGTATTCATCTTTTTCTAGTACTCTTGCTAGTAGCCACCTTAGCCAACATATCTAGGTTTTTTTTTCTACTTTCTCTTTGAAGTGATGCAACTTTGCTTTTAATTTTCTAATCTCAGCTTGACAAGCTCTCTTCTATTTATACATATTTTTGAGTTTCTTGCAAAGGGGTAAATACTTCTTAGCCATGAGTATTTCCTTATCAATAGTCTCCTCATATAGTTCTAGCATATCCATCATCTTGATTTGGGTCTCTAGATCCTTCTTTTTCAATTTTTCATTTGCATTTCTTGCCTCTTTGAGTTGCCTCCTGAGTCTTTTGAAAGTAGGATTACCTTCATGAGGAGGAGTGTCAATATCAATAATCTCTATGGGATGCTTGGAAGGACGATATTTGTCATTTTGCTGACTTGAAGCTTCTACTGCATCATCTTCCATAGGAACATGTTGTTTAGTTGATTATCTAGTGAAATTTCTTCTAAATTTGATTATTTATGTAGCAACAGGTGGCGTAAAGATAAGTTTTGTTCCCTTCAAACTCCTTGATTTTCCTGATGATATCTACATAGGTGTAAGTTATGACACAAGGGAAATTTCTCTGTCAGGAGGTTGTGAGGGACCACCTTCAACTTATTTATGAGTAACCTAAAAGGATTTATCACTCCTAGTCGTCTTCCTCTTCTTTCTTAAATCTGAATGCAAAGTCTTCTCAATAAGGGTAGGTGTTTGTCTTTTGGACTGTGGTGTATGAGAAATATCTTGTTGAAAACCTGTTGCAGCTAGGAATGTCTCCCAATCAGTGTTAGTATTCTTCAATTCTTCCAGTACTAACACATTGATTAGACCAGAGTGAAAAACATTGGTATCCACTTGCTTGGACTTAGCCTGAACTCTATCTGACTTCTTGTCAATACTCCTGAAAAGATAAAAGCGAAGGCTTAGGGAATCTTTCCCAGTGAAGTGTAATAACATTATGATATGTTATTTATATACCATGTTGAACCTTCCTTCACACCTAAAGTACCTTTGAATGTCCCTTAGCATCTTGTCAAAATACTCCAGCATGTGACTTCTTGGCACTCCCTTCGATAGGTTGTCCCCTTGAAATTCAAGTTTTAGGAGTTCCTTGGAGAAAGAAGAGTTCAGAGACATGGATTTAAACCACTTCTCACCATAATCAGGTATCTCTATTGCTACAGAGATAGACTACTCAAAGACTTCAAACTCCAACACCCCCACCTTACTCTTTGTCCCAGTGAAGTTGACTACAAACTGCTTAGCTACTTCAGGATGTTGTCTTTGAATTTTCTCACAAAAATTGAAGCAACCCACCCTCTGGAAAGACTCCTTGAAAAATGGTTCATAATGGATGAGTTTCATAGCATGTGGTTAGGCTCTCACAATATCTCCCCCTTTGTGGATGTTCTTACATTTCTAACTGCCCATAATGATTGATTTGAAAACCTCTTGTACCCTCTTATAAAAGTTTTTATGAGATATGTAATAAAACATGAAATTTTAGGGTTTGATTATAAAGATGGAATAGATTAACATTAGAGGATAATCCCCCTACGGACAATTGGATTTTCTCTTGGATACTAGACCCCTATGACCAAGACAGAAAAGTGTTGTTGTGGACACTGAAATTCCTTTTCATGAAGCTAAACTCTTCAAAGAAGAATAAGGAAGAAGAGTAAATACCTTTTTACCGATGTTTGTCCTTTCTCGATCCAGGGTGATATTCATCTCCAAGTTCTTCAGAAGGTATTGCAATACAATGATAAACAACAACGGGACATACTTCCTACTCTACCATTATTAGCTTCATAATGGATCTATGAAAGAAACAATTTCACGAAACGTACACAAACTTTAAAGGAAACAAGCCAAGCACAGATTTATATTAATAAAAACAAAGTGAGATGCTTACAGCCATGGATGTAGGTGAAATAGCTTCACCGAGCTCTCTTTTTCCATACCATTGCTCAAATAATCCACACACAGAATGTTGATGCTTCAATGATATCTCCCTTATGAGATCATAATTTTGATGCTTCACAATGTCTCCCCTTTCTTATGAGATCATAAGTTAGGTGCTTCTCAATTTCTCTATCTACTTTTACCATGAGAGGGCCTCCTTATATAAGCTTGGAGAGACCCAACGACCTTAGATATTCTTGGGATAGGTTGAGGATATTTCTCCATCAGTTGTGGATCCTCCCTAATATGTACACTTGACCTCAAATTTGAATCCAACTGATTTCCAAGATAAGGGGGATTTTACTCTGATTTTCTCAACAACATAACTCTCCCAAATAGGCTAGTGCTCCCCCAAAAGGATACACAAAGCATTTCAATGCTCCCCCAAAGAGGGTTAGGGAGCGCAGACACTCCTTGATAGTAGGTAGGAGAGAGTTGTCCCAATTTTCTTCAAAAAATCACAACTCTCCCCCAAAAGGGTGTCTAGAGTGCTACAACACTCCCCCAAACAAGGTTAGGGAGAACTAGAACCCCCTGATAATGGGTAGGGGAGTGCTGCTCTTCAAACTTTATTTTTAAGTGGTATTCTTCATGGCAAATGCTTTGTACTCTTCATCAAATGATTTATCTTCCTTAAAGCAGTCTTTGAAGGTGTCTTAAGTGTCCTTGTGATGTCGTTAGAGACATGACATAGGCAATATGGCAGTATGGTGTTTGCGACACTTGCGACACTTAAGACCAATAATGCAACACTTGCGACACTAGTCATGACGACAATAGGTCATCATTAAAGTGAGTAATTTTGAACACTAGTCATGACGACAATAGGTCATCATTAAAGTGAGTAATTTTGATGTGTAATATATTCCCCCCCAAAGTGCGAAGTTAGAAGACAGAAAATGATGACTGAAGTACTTTGTAGATTTTTTTGAGCAAGGATATGGACTCAGAGAACCTGGAAAAAGATGCACACAACCATCAAACAAATATTATGACATGTTCCAAACCCAAGGAATTTGTACCTATGCTTGAGTGATAAAGGCTTTCAAGGTATGGCCACCATAAAATACACCGAGGATCCATAATTATATTGACAAAGGGGTATAACCACTGAATATACAATTTGGATCTATACTCCTATGACCTGAACTGATCGTAGCCACGAAGAATACAGAGTGGATCTATGAGATGACAAGACATAGCCAAGACCAATACAAAGTGGATCTATGTGATAGTATATGTGTCAATGTTCAAAAGAAACTTTGTCACAACCTATGAAAAGTACATATCGGAGTGATTACTCAACCAAGGGTCTTCTTATTGATCCTGATGTGGTATGAATATAACCATGTGAATAGATGTCCTAATGTCTAACATGGCAGAGACCACTTGATTACCAGTCAATGAGGTAAATCGTTAACAAGTGCGAAGGAAATCACCATTGATGTCCATGATTCCCAAGGTACCCTAGTACATTCCAATGAATGTGAATGGATGATTTGAAGTTGAAAATCCATGGAATCATCCGATCAAAGGTCAATGATGTAAATCCATTGTCAGACACAAGGAAGAATTCCATTGAGGCATGCAAGTCCCAAGGTACTAACTGGTTTCTAAGTCTAGCTCCTAGATAATGTGCTGAAGACGACAAGAATAGACTCATCGAAGGAGGGCCTTGGTGTATCCCCCATCAACGACA
>CBVK0103789165.1:0-14304 GCA_900067695.1 Picea abies | reverse complement strand
TCTTCAGAAAAATCCTCAGATATGGCCATAAAAATATTGTGTTCCTTACACTTGTGCCCAGGAAAACATGTGTCATCACAATTGTAACAAAGGCCCTTGAGTTGGTGTTCAGCCATTTCTTCCTGGGTCAATTTCTAGATCTTGAGTGGAGTGGAAGGAGGGGGAGTGACTAGTTTAGGGTGAGGAATGGAGGGTTTTATGGTTTGAAAAGAGACAACTTATTGTGCTTCCTTACATCTTTTAGTAGCTTCCTCCCAAATTTGAGAGTGAACAATGAGGACATGGGCACGGATCTCATCCTTGAGGCCACTGATAAAGAATTATCAAAAAAATCATTAGACATGCCCTCTGTGCGCAAAGCCAATCACTCAAAAACAGTTATAAAGTCTTCCACCATGCCAGAATGTTTCAAATTTATCAAATGACCTAAATGGTTGGTGTTAGTTTCAAAGGTTCATAAAGCTCTACAAAAAATTGTGTCCAAGCCACATACCCTTGGCAAGCATTTTTTCTCCATTACCACCATTGCTAGAGTTCTTGATATAGATGGAAAAACCCATACTGGAGTTTGGCCAACTCATCTGTAATGTCGTACAAAGAGAAATAATGTTCCATTTGAGTTACCCAGTCGATGGGATCCAAGCCATCAAATTTGTTCACATCCACACATGGAAGGCGTCACGTTGAAAATGATGGAGATAAAAAGTATAGGAATTGGAGGAAGTTTCACCTTTGGGGTGAAAAGGTGGGTCAGAGGAGGTAAGGTCTGCAAGGATATTCATCTTGGCATAGATCATGTTAGTAAAAGATGCAAGCTGGGTAGAGAGGTCATGTTTGATGGTTTCCATTTTTGTGTCTATGGAGGAATGCATGTTTTTATTGATGGTGGCAATATTGAAATTGAGTTGTCGTACTTCTTGTTGGGTCTCTATGAAAGCAAAGGACAAGGAATTGAATCGGGCTTCCAATTCTTGGCTACGAGTGTGGTCCATCATGAAAGGGAGAAATGGAAAGGGGAAGGTGGGACCACACATAAAAGGGGCTATGGGTGAAGGGTATCTTAACGATTAGGGCGATGAGGGGAACCCAATGGGGTAAGGGACAAATAAGAGGTTTGAAAGGGATTTGGATCCACAGGAAGAAAACATTTGTTGGAAAATGATAGCCATGACTACAATCAAGGAAAAGAGAGGAATTCAATGGGATAGGGCTCAAATAATAGTGCCAGAAGGATCCAATTTTTTTTTCTACTCCTACAAAGTTATACTCCTATATGAAGAATACTGCAGTGTTGAAATTCCCAAATTCTTAACAAGAAGAAATGTCTAGTAATTTCGCAACCATAATGCAAGAGGCATAGTTGCACGGCAATAGATCTTGTCTATTCTATTTATGTTTCCATCCCAAGGGTTAGGGTATTCAAGGTTTCTAAAGACAATGGTTTTCCTTGTGTTATAGATCTCTGATATATGTGTAGGGTCCAATAGTAATACTCAGCCTAATATCTCAGGGCACCAACTAAGGAGGCTAAAATGTGCCCTTAGCCATACTACCCAAATACCTAGGTACTAGAGAATATCTTACTGAGTGTTGTTCTCGGTGGCACTATAGCATTCAGGAGGTCGATCTTTTTATCTATGGAGGGCTTTAGGATATCTAGTCTAATCCCTATACATGTGTTTTCTAATGCGATACCACTCCAAGGGGTACCAACAGGGGTTACAAGGGTGGACAACAATGTACACTTAAGTACGACTTGTATTTCATGCATGTATTCTTCCCTTACCACATATTTATTCGTTGAACGATGGATCTATGTAGATTTAAGACGTTGGAATACATCTCTACCCTAAAAAAAAATAACCCACAATTGTTTTTCGAGGAAAGTGTTATGATACCACTTGTAATATATCAGATGAATAACAATATGTTGAACAAAAATATTTAACAAGCAGTAATGGAACAACAAGATTATAGCTAGAACAATACCAGAATAACACCAGAAAGAGCACCTTTATTAAAGATAGCAATGTTCACTTGCCTCTTCGAGGGGGCAACCTCTAACCGAGCAGAGCTCTTTTATAATAATCTCCAAGACAAAACTTCTCATGCCCTCGACTCTTATTTATACTAAATCTATCTACCAAAACAACAATCTAGAGGAAGATCTTCTAGAAGAGGAACTTTCTATTAGGTCTTCTTACATTTGACTTATTCTTCCTTATTACTAGGCCTTATTAATATTGACCTTTATTACATGGACTTCTAGAAGCAAAAGCTTCTATTAGGTCTTCTTACATTTGACTTATTATTCCTGATTTTTAGGCCTTATTAATATTGACCTTTATTACATGGAAAATATATTATTCTAACTACATGAGGGGTTAGGGAGGTTAGGTATCTAATAACATTGTCACATGGAATTAGTCGCCTTTAAGTCTTCTTGGGCTCGCATTTGGTGGTATCGCAGTTGAATGGTTTGTATCGAATACGCGATTCAGTGTTGTTATGACTTTTCCTTAGGACACGTCTTTTGGAACATTCATTTGATGTTATTACTTATGAGCATGTTCCTAGGAGAGTCAATGAACTAGTTGATCCCTACTTTAATTATATTTTAGATTGGCATTTACATCACCAATAATGTAAGCACATACATTCGCATGTAAATATTTTCATTTACAGGTAAAACATACAAAATGTATATAAAACACAAAAAAAAATACATATTTATATATCAAAATGGGATCCATAAGTAAAATATGTGGGGCCCGCAGCCCTTGAATGTCATATAATTCCATATAAGTACAAAAATGATGCTATGAGCACATAATATATCTAGGCCTGAGGCCAGTAAACTCTATCATAGAAAACGATTGCATTTGCCAAATGTCAGAACAATCAAACCCATGGCCTATGTAACCCCACGACCTAAGGATGCATTCCTATGGAAAGGTCATTAATAGTAGCCATGGGAACATTATGAGTGATGCCCTCAAAGTTCCTTCCCACACTACGCAAGGTCCTAGTTGCATCATCATTGGGGCATACCTCCTCTCTGACTCATCGGCTATGTCGTGGGATATTATCTAGCCTCATAGATGCTCTATCTAGATAAAAAGTAAAGTAGTTGTCAGTATTTTGGATCTTACAAAAAGATAGAACTTATTGTGTTTCTATGTATGTATATATATATATATATATATATTCAAAAACTAAAAATTAAATAACACAAAAATAATTTACTTATGTCATGTGGCTCGACCTCAGGAGGGATGATGACATCTGGACCATCGATGAATTCGATCTTGTCATAGGGGTAGTCCTTGATAAATGGAGTCTATCGCTCCCACCAGCTAAAGAAGTCATTTTCATATGGATTGTACATTTTTCCACCTCCTAGTCAAGCTATCAACTCAGTCCATTGAACCATTGTTGGCCATGGTCACAAGTGTCTTCGTATATATATCATCGGGCTCATCATAGGAACCCACTCAAAGAAGAAAGTGCATAGGACGTTGTCGAAGCAAAATTTCTTGGCCTTACTAAGCTTGCAATTGGTGAGTTGTGATTTCATGCAGTTGAGCATTGTTGTACTCCAATCATGCATAGTGGGTCTTAAGCATTCAACCCCATGCTGCATTTTTCCCCACAATGCCAAGTGAAAAGAGTTGGATCCCATGATCTAAACCATAGTATAGAGGATAACTTGGAGACTCAAATTGGTTATTTGTTTGATAGGCACTTCAGATCCACTTTTCTGAGTGTAGGCATCACAATATTCATTTATGTAGTCATTGACACTTCTCCCACCTCATCCATGAGTTTGGAAGTTTGGTACTTCCCCTCTCCTGGACAAACCTGTAATGAAGTAAACGTATTCCATGGTGATATTCAATGATTTACCAGTGAGAATAAATGCCTCGTCATCAAGGTACCAGTAGTCAATCTAGAGATTCAACAATCTCCTTCGGGGTCTCATGCCACCAATTTGAAAACATTTGTACATGCCACATGCACCTAGAGCTTGTTTGGCATCGTCGTCATTGAATAATTCCTGGTCCACCTCTTTGTTTTCATGTTCCCTCTAGAGAACAAAAATCCTGCCCAATTTCCAAGACAAATTTGAGTTAGTATTACTTTTTCAAAAACATCTCTAGGAATTTGTGGCCTCTAGTTAGAATAGGCAGGGATACCCACGATTGGTGTTTCCACCAGCTACAGATATTTGCAGGTTGCCTTAAGGTAGCCCGCATATGCATAGAGACAAGTGGAAAAAGAGAGGCTTAAGCCCCAATTTTTCATGAAAATAAGTAAATAATGAAATGAAATGCAAGGTAGGGTGGGGATACTTACTTGGTCTGAGTGGAAAGAGGTTTTATTGCTCCAAGCTCCACAAATCTTTGTTTGGGATTTCAAGGGTTTTGATCACTTTGGTTGTTTTTTGGGTAAAATGGTAAAAATGGCTTGGTAAATGAGTAAATAAACCAATATTTATTAATTTGTAAAAACCCACTTCCTATAGTTTTGATATTTTTTCGAAAATTTCAACTAATACTCAGTCTCTTGTAGTTATGTGGTTGTTTTTGCAGGTCTTTGGCTATACTTTGGACATTTGTTGGTTTCTTCCCATCAATTGGCCAAGTCTTTTTGCAAGGCTCTAGGCAGGTAATGTTTTCATAACTGACATTTAGGGTAGGGTGCATTCACCTGAACTTTTTCATTATCAGTTTCCATTTCCACTTAAACCTAGGTTTGACCCCATTAACAAGCGATGCAACCTTATCATTTGCTCAAAAACATCGTTTTGTTGATGGTAGAGCCTACCTTCCATGAAAACTTTAGTTCAAAACCTCATTGTATTATGGTGCTCATGCTGCACATTTTTTATTAGGCTCGGGAGTCCCAGTTAGTCCCACCATGAGTTTGCGTTCAAAATTCATGCTTCTTACTTAATCTTATTTTGTCCATTACCCACATGACTCCCTCCCTTATATGTTACTCACAACAACATCACGGAGTCCATAGTTAAACTCTTTTTAGACTCAAAATTGAAAATATTGTCGAGTGATCTTGTTTCTTTCACACTCCATAAATGGACCTGAAGGAACGTCTATTCAGCATAAGTTTACCCTTTTTTTGGATTGAATAGACTAGTTACGAAAAAGGTATACTCTAGTTTATGGACTAGAAGAGTTCTCCTCAGTTTTGTTTTATATTTTTTGGGGCTCAGGAGACTAAATTTACGAAAAAGGATGAGGGAGTCCATAGTTAATTTTTTTTCAGACTCCTTAAATATGAAAATATGGCCAAGTGATCTTGTATCTGTCACACTCATAAAATGGATTTGAGGAGACATATTTTCGGTATAAGTTTAACCCTTTTCCAGAACGAATGGACTATTTATGAAAAAATGAATACTCTAGTCCAATATTGGCCAGAAGAGTTCTCCTTGGTATTATTTTATTCTTTTTCTGGCCCTAGAGACTAAACTTACGAAAAATACCAGCATGGAAGGTTTACTTCCTAAAGTTGAGTTGTAATTGCATTGCATATTGATCGCTCACGCTTTTAGGCATAATGTCGACTTCAGCATGTTGTTGTTGAACCCATTGCTTATGAATTATTATCAGTTCCCAACCTTTCAATTGATGTCTTTGCAACTCAACATCTCATCCCTGAAGAAAACATCCCCTGAGTGTCCTTTTCCTGCACATGTTTTCCTTGTGTTGAGAATAGGTATGTTCCTTGCGCTTTGGGACTAGTTAGCTTATTCACAGCACTTGTTTCCTCCACTGTACTATAACATTCTTTTATTCTTTTTCAGGCTTTTATAATATGAAAAGGACAAAAAAATAAAAATAAAAACCAGAAAGAAGTGGGGAAAGTGTTCATCTCTTTTGTTGGAAACCTCGCCCTTGAACAAAGCACAATCTTGAGTTGGCATCTCCTCATTTTCGGTCTAGTATGGTTTTAGGAAAAGAATTTTGAGTTTTGAGTTTTATATCCCTCGATTGGTTATTCTTCCAACTATATGGAGTGTTTGTCAATGCTTCCTGTAATACAAATGTATCCACGTTTATAGTCCATGTTGCTTAAGTTGCATAATGTGTCGTGCTTTTGTTCAAGGGAAAGTTTCAACCTGAGTTGACCATTCTGTAGGTAGTCCTTGACCTTGCAAGTTGACCTTCTTGAGTCGGTCTAGTCAATCTCATCATCACAAGTATATGTCTCTTTGTCCGATCTCTTCCAAATATTTGGCCTTTTCCACCCCTCATGTTGGATGATGGAGGATGCCTTAATTCCTTCCTTCCAATGGATCTCTTCCCATCAACATCGACACATCTTTCTCTGGGATATGGATCTAGAGTCATATTGGTACCATGGGGCTTGTAGCCATCAGTGGCAGGTTCCCTCCCTATTGATAGTGTTAATGCATCAATGCCCCATGATCGATAGATTATACCTAGTGTTTGACATCAGCTCGTTTATTCACACCTTTTAGATTGTACCTTGGTACTTTGACACCCATTATCTTCATTGGTGGGTTGTCTCATGTTTGTTAACTGTATACATCAATGACTAGTAATCAAACGATGTATCATTGCATTTGACTTAACCCACCTATTCACATAGTGTATACATGTACCACGACATATCATTGTGAAGATCTCGGGTGAATTACAAGCATCACATATTTTGTGATCCTTCCCAACCCATATGGTGCCACCTCACAGACATTGGTACTTGCAGAGGATCAACTTGTTCTCTCCATTTGGTCCCAGATATCCTCTATTATTGAGTTTGATACATAGATCCACTGTGTATCTCTTTGTGGCTTTGATCTACTTTGGCATGGATCCACTGTTTATTTTATGTGTCCATGCTTGCTACTTAATTTATATCACATGGATCCACTATGTATTGTTCGTGTCCATGGACTATATCTATATTTCACATATACCATGGATCTGCAGTGTAATTTATTTGGCAACCATGCTTATATCACTCTTGAGCATTGGTATGCCCAACTTGGGAAGATAATACTCTTATTTGATGTCTGTTGATGGTTTTTTGTTCTGGGATTAGTTGTTCGGGTACCTTCACAGGTTACTTCAATGCATCCTCTCCTCTCAAAGTTTATAATTTATTTTGGACATCATTTTTCCCTTCTAACCTCATACATTAGGGGGCATCTATTATAGCACAAAATGCCACACCTATGCATTTGTGCCATGGTCGAACCCTTTCCCTTGGCTTGCTAGACAAAATCCCAAACTCGCCTCATGCAAATCATCTAAAAAACATGTTTTTTTCACATATATGTCGGCTCCTTTAATTGAAACCCTGTGGATGCCCTCAAAAAATGGAAAAATAAATATTTTTGAATTTTCGGGCGGGTTTTTCGGTTGGGTTCATTTCCCAACATCCCCATGCATGTAGAAAACATATTTCAACTCCCCCAACCTCTTGAGCAATATATAAAAGAACCATTGAGGGATAATACATGGACAAGTCTTTTGGTGCAAGGTTATGTTGTTGATATCTAGCAAGCTTCCCTATCCTTATTATCCTCTAAGTAACATTCCCCAATCTGGAAACTCCTTTTCCAGTATCTCTTTCATATCTATATAGTCATAGGGTGTCTCCTTATCCCTATTTTGGCTATCCAAGGAAGAGTATTGTGAAGGATTTGTGGAAGAACCCGGGTAGTTGGCTTCGAAGCAGTGTCGAAAGTAAGTCAGGTTGTAATTAACCTTCATATTTGGTGATAAAAGAAGAGATTATTTTCCCTCCAAATTGTGCATTCATTGAAACATTCTGTGTCTCTTTTCATCATATTTTCTTTGAATATAATACATAACATGTATATTTTTTATCATGTAACTACCTTATAGCAGCGCTTGTCTTGATTCCATTTTGCAGTCTGGTTCAAGCAATGGATCGGGAACTCTTTGAAAAGAGGGAGCAGGGATTGAGATCAAACGGGAGACTTAAGGTGCACTCTTTCTGCATCTTTATTTCCCTACTTACTCCTAGAAAAAGTAGTTGTTCTTTCAGTTTTGTATACTTTTCTGTGAGGGAAGATTTCAGTCTTCTCAATACAATCTTGATCTGTCGTGATTTGAACCAAAGTCATGGGGGAAATATCCCATCGACACCCCTTATACCATCTATTGTTTTTTGCTCATGTGCCTTGCATGTCAAAAAATGCAATGGCTACAGTGAGGAGGATAGGATATTGGTTTGTGATGGAAAATGGGACACATATTTGAGTATATGGTGCAACCAAGGATCCTCATCTTCTTCCTATATATATATATATATATATATATATATATATATATATATATATATATATATATATATATATATATATATATATATATATATGATAAACTTGCTTTGCAGAAAGTAGCATATCAAACACTAGTGAATGGAGTAGGTGTAGCTCTAGCTAGAGATTAAAAAATTGACCTAGCCACCGATGTCATTCTAGTTCGGTTCCTACGATTTCAAAGATGTCAAGGAAGCATAGGCATAGGTTGACACCATGGCTACATTCCATTTTGGGGAGGAAATATACTGAAGGCATGATCCCCTAAAGATCGTTAACAAACATTGTCAGGTATGCAAGTACAAATGGACTTATGAATAAGAGACCTAGAAGGATGACGAAATTCATAAGAGAGATCTAAATTATGATGAAGTAATCTGCAGTATGGGGAGTATCTCTCAGCATAAAGGAAAATTGCAACAACAATAAGAAGCAATATTTGAAGGGGAAGGAAAGAAGAAACCAAAGAAAAGGTAGAAGAGGAGGAAAAGAAGAAAATGGAAGCTAAAATTGTAGAAATAGAAGTAGTATTTGTAGAAGAAGTGGTGACAACAATAGAGGCAAAGAAGAAGAGAAAAAGAAAAAAGAAAAAAAAGGGAAAAGGCAGAATCCTGAGAGAGAAATAAGAGAAGAGAAAGAGAACAAAAGAAAAGAAGGCACAAGACACCTACCCAATGGACATTAATAATATAGAAACCTCTTCTAGCATACCCCTTACCAAAGGCCACTTACCTCTAGGGGAGCTTGAACTAGGAGGATTCGCAACCTCCAAAGCCAAGAAAGTGGAAAATATGAACTCATTTAGATTTGACCGAGACTCGAGAAAAATCATTCAGCGAAGAATAAAAAAACTGCTTGTTTCCATAAGTTTCCCACTTTTATTCACTACAAAAACAATTGTAGTTGGGGATATCAGAGAGAACCCCTTGGCTATAGCTTCAATAGGCATAGCATTTGCTCAAGACTATGAACAAAATCTCAAGAACATGGTTCAAGATATCGAGGACTACAAAGAAAAGATTAGGAGCCTAGAAGAAGAAGAGATAATCTACAAAAGTGATAGGACCAGCAACACTAAATTTAGGATAAGTGCCAATGAAGTCAAGGAGGAGTTCCAAGACTCAAAAAAAAAGTTATATATCGACGTGCAGGAATTTCATAAAATAAATGTTCAAATAACCTCACTATTAGACATAGCCAAAATGAAGAATCTTGAATTCATTGGAACAATAATGTTAATGGATGAAATGAAGAAGTGGGAAGAGGAGAACCCTAATGCTCCTACAAGCCTCCCAAGGATGAATCACATAGAAATCCAATTGAACTGTGAATCTCTCACCAACTTCCAAAGAATGGGAGAGAGACTGGAGAGACATTTTAAAAACTCCCTCAATATGTACACAAGGTTGGGAGAGAGACTGGAGAGACATTTTAAAAACTCCCTCAATATGTACACAAGGTTACACGCAACAGCCACCATACTTGCAACCAAGTGAAACTTGCTTAAAATTGGTGATCTAGGAAATCTCAATCTAAATGACCAATTTCAAATTGAGTTGGAAAGATCCATGCGTTCCAGAGAACTGGTTGTAGGGATCCCTCAAAGAGTTAAAAACACCATGATGAGTGAACATTTGGTAATACCTTCAAAAGATCATAATTGAATTCACTCTTTCTGGTTCACACTAAAAAGGGATATGAAGACTATGCTCCAAGCTTCATCAATCCATGACGTCACTTTAGAAAGAATGTTGTTCACTAGGGTCATATTAATATCCACTTATCATGAAGTGTGGAAAGCCTACATTAGGGACAAAGGCAAGGAGAAACCATGAGATGCATTCTAAGTCATAAAGTGTTTTTTTTTGTAAATCAAGAAAGAAACAAGATAGGAAAAACCAAAAGTTCTGAATTTCATTGGGGAATTCAAGAAGTCCCAAGAAACAGTTACAAGCTCAATTGTATATGAAAAAGAGTACCCACTTTGAAGAGGCTTTTACATTTTGTAATTTTGAGAACTATTTCTAAAATCTTAATAACAATAATCCCTTGGGGCCAATCTAGAGGAGGGGGAATCTGGTTTTGGTGATATATTGTTGTGAACTTTTTCTAATTCATTCATGATCACTATGAATGTTGTAAGGTTACATTTCTAATTTCATAGACTACTCTTGTGTGGATGTTTCAGCTTTGTAGTGCATTTATTTTCCAATATCAGTGTTCTAAGATGATGAATAGATTGATTTGAATGCGTTATTTCTACAGATTATTCTATGCATGTATTTATTCATATACTACTAAGTCTATTTGGAAGCTAATTGTTTAATATTACACGCGGAAATTAGTTATTTTACTATATGTTCATTTCTTAGATAGTTCGCTCCTAGCTAGGATAGGATATATTATACTTAATTTTTTCATTTAGTTTAGTTCATGTTTGCATCTCTTGCATTTTTGTGTTTCAAACCCACTGATACCCACTCATCCCAGCAATGAAAGTCGGGCCAAAATCCGGATGGAAATATTATTCCAAATGGTGTGAAGTCTAATTGGGATTTCATAGTGGGGAGTACATGTGTTTGTTGAAGGACATTTTTCCAATGTCAACATCCCCCAAAGAAACAATTGGTAAATATGTTCTTTTTCATACTTATTTTATAAATCCAAGACTCAAGTATATATCTACAATATTGTTTATTCTCTATTATAATGGATATTAGTTTATTTTTTATATATACTTTATTTTTAAGGATGTTCCCTAGGAAGGGGCTGTAAGTGTAGCCATAATGACTAATTGTAACCTATTTCAAAATAATAGCTATTAAGTATAATCTTAGTTGTATATTCCATTGTGCTAGAGTATATTAGACAACTTATTTAAGTACACTACTAAGAAAGCATTGAATAAGGTATTATAATCTTCATGAGAAGCTCCAAACTGCCTAACAAGCTTTTACGTGGCAAGAAAGCATCGTTGTTGTGAGATTTATTATATGAGACAAAATTATTATTGAAATTGTTAATATTAAAGGATATTTTGAATAGTATACTAATTATTATGCCGATCTTTTTGAAATACAAGAGAATATAAATATATATAACATCAAAATCTATAAAAGGCTGATATTGTTGATGTGCGTTTGTAAATTTAATTTGAGATGCCTATTGCTCACATATTCAATAGGGGAATGTCATATTTTGATAAAGTCTCTATGAATGCAAAATTTGTTTAAAGGAAGCATATGCCATTGTAGTTTCAATACACAAAGATGCAGAAGAGTGATCAAGAGATTAGGGATTTTGCTAATAAGATCCCATTCCTATGCAATTTGGGTTTTCCTTTCCCCAAGCATTAGGAGAATCATTTATTGTTTGTAGATGATTATGTAACAACTTTGGATAGAGAAAAAAATAATGTTCAAGGGATTATTGATTGGACTACTCCTACCTCTTACTCACGAACTATTAGAGAATATTGATCCTTCCATTTTGATTGAATTTTGTTAGGGATTTTTCCCACACTAGAAGAATCATTGATTATCAGTCTATGTCAAACCTTGATGATGAAAACAAAACTCTCAGAAAATCATAGATTCCAAATTGAGATAAGTGGGAGAGGATTCAATGATTACTTGTGCTATGCAATACCTCTACAATTGGAATGGGGGGGATTAATGTATGATGTGATTGGTAGTTGGAACTACATTTTGGTTGATTCAATCCACCTTCTAGGTCATCAACAAACCTGAGGAGTGTTGTAAAAAATTTAAACTTGTCAATAAAGGTTGGAGGTCTATAAAGGTAAGGTACCTCTTCATTCCAAGTTATCAATGAATGTAACCATGCACCTAAATCATTTTAAGACCATATAGAGTATTTTCATCTCTTCTCATGTGTCTTGTATTTCACTCTCTTTCATGTACAAATTCTAATGTAATCACATTTCTATTTATTCTTTGCATGTCATTCATATCCATTGTATCAGTATGTTGGGGATAATAGAGTCATAGTTGACGAAGGATTGTATCTCATTTTCCTCCCAAAGTCATTTTATGTCATTATTATAATATTTCAAACTATGGAGGATATTTGTAACTAGGATTTTGGAAAAGATTTTGCATTGAAAGATATTTCCAACAACAAAATATGTTGTCTACAATTTCTAGTGTAATTGCTTTATGGTGTGTTCAATTCATTGGATTTATTTAATTATGCATAGATGATTCTCTATCTAACTTGTATGAATAAGAATTTTCTATAAATATTTCTAAGATTACAAGTCTATTTATGTTTTATTTATGTCTTATTCATCCATTTTGTTACATTACAGGTCATATGGAAAGGTATGAAGATGTACTCTAGAAATGGCTTGGTAAAATATGAAGCATGTTCACATTTGATTATTTCGTCAAGCTAAATTTAAAATTATATGAAAAAAATTACATCTACAATGATTATATCTTTGAGATTGGAAATATGTGTTTAATGATTATATGGAATATTAAGGGTTAACCTTGTTTGATCCAAGAACCAGCTTGTGATCTAATATAATGAGGATTGTTTTCCTCCATAGATGCTCTTGAACTTTTTTCTTGGCTTAATAGGAACACATGGGATGAAAACATCTAAATTGGCATTAATTCCATGTATAAATATTTGGTTAGCTATAAGGAATTGACGTATTCATATTCTAAGCATATTTTTGTCATAAATGTACATTTAGCTAGTTGTATTAATTTGAAGAACTATATCATTTACTTCATGAAATAGCACTTTGACCCTAATTTCATCCTATGTACCTTTATCCTCTGATAAGGAGACTATAATGATAATTTTAAAGGTGACTCCACTATCCAAGATTCTTAAGCTAGATCTCACATCAAGAATCATTGGGTCTCATTCTAAAAAACAACATTTTTTGGAGCAATCAAATCCTAATAGATTGATTAGAAAGAATATAAATGTTTACACTAATCCCTTTCCAAGTATATCGTATGATTCCTCTCCTTTATCTTTGTCAGCTTCTTCTAGTGAACCATTTTCTCCTTAAGAGGTAGTTCATATGGAACATGGATAGAAGTTCACCTATTAATAGTTATCTTACTAATCCTTTTCTAGATAATCTTATTCACATTTTTTCTCCTTTACCAAATTTATTAGGCTCCCCCATATTTTTAGGTTTTTATAAGATTGATTCCTCACTTTCTTTTAAGTCTTCATATGTTAGAAAGGCTTTGTTGATTACATATTCCACTCAACCTATGGCTAGTGTAGTAGGAGTTAGAGGAGGAAATCATAAATCCCTAGATATAGCCCATAGGTACAAATCCTTCCATCTTTGTGCATTCCTTATTCAATAGATATGTAAAGATTATTCCTAACTTTAAATGGTGATAATGTCAATTCTCAAGAAGACTATATCATTTATTTGCAAGGTTATAAAGATAATTTTGTAGTTAAAGATGGTTTTTGAGGTTGCACCCTTATAGTGAGAGGTATTTATAGCTAATAGTGATACTTTTGAGTAGAGCTAAAAATGCTCTATGGGTTCACAAAAAAATTCCTAGTAAATTTTCCTCTCTTTGTGGTGTCTTATAGTTCATAAACACCAAATTTGGTACAAAATTGATCGAAGCAGATGCATCTATTGTAAACAAATAAACACAAGATCATATTGCAAATAATATTGATCTCCTCATACATAATAGAGAAAAGGAGGGTTTCTATCTTACAAGCATGTCAAACACTAGGGACACTGATAAATAACAAAAAGTAGATTATGTAAGAACTAATATGAACTCCACAAGTGATAGCATCTCATTTCCTATGTTTGAAGATGATGAACCGTCTCACAAATCAAAAGTAAATGAGAAACATGTACCATGGTTTGTTTTATGGAGGATTGTTGGCCCTCGACCAAGTTTTGGGGAAACTTTGGTCAGTTTTGGCCCACTTTTGGACTTCGA
>CBVK0103789145.1:0-25896 GCA_900067695.1 Picea abies | reverse complement strand
CGCTCTTCCGATCTCACGTACTTTTTCCAAGGCAACGCGGTGACCAAATCTCAACAGAGGAAAGATCCATCCATACCCAAAAACCAGAAAATCATCAGCACCAAAACTTGTCTCTCAAGGAAAAGCTTCCACTTTTTTCAAGTCTTGGAATCCCAACTCTCGTAATAAAAACTTTAGTCAAGAAATATTTTGGCAGCATAACAATACTAACAAAAGTGGGATCATTTTCCCCTCTTCTCCATTTCTTTTATAGAAAAATCATCGATGACACATGTTATCCTGCACAATTTTTTAATTTTTAATTATTTAATTAAAGGATCATTCACCCATTACATGTGTCACACTCTCACCAAGTTGCACATGTAAATTCTCTTTTTATTTTATTTAATTAGGCATTTTCCCTCACAATACCCAATCTGTTCCTATGTTTTTCTCTTAGTTGTCCCTTAGTTCCCCAATCCCTCATTTAATTTATTTCCCCTAACTAAATTTTAGTTTGAGTTGGATTAGGAATCTTATTTTAATTAGGATTAGTGGTAGATTGACTCAAGATTTTATTCTATGAGAACACCTATTCTCTCATGTGTGAATTTATTTTTATTTTAAAAATATCTTTTATTATTTTCATGCACACATGTGCATCTAACCAACTTTTAAATTAGTATTCCCTATTTTTTTAGAGTTTGTTTATATCTCAATTATCTTAACTTGTTTAATATTTTATTTAGTCCATTATTTAGATTTAGACTTAGACTTAGGTTTAGATTTAGTCTTAGACTCTTGTTAGATTTATTATCTTATAAGTTAACTATTAATTAATACTCTATTCTAACAAGGTATAACCATTTCATTATGTTTTCTAGTCCATATAGATTTTTATTGAATCACCATTTAATTGTGTAGTGTTCTCTTCAAGATGCACCTCTAGGCTCCAAGGGTGTCACTTAGCTTTGACTAGTTTTGGAAGTTTTTCCGATGCTTGGAGTCAACACTGCACTTGATAGAACTTTTGAGAGAATAAGGGTTTTCTAAGGAATAAGGACTCTGCCTTATCGCACATACCTTAGAATTCTTCATGAGCATATGTCTCATTCTTCCCTCATGACATCATGTACCTATCGAACTAGGTAATCATTAACCTACAATTCAAGTCACGGTGAGAGTGATAGTAGGCTATGATAGAGACACTGACACACCTCTCCCTCAAATATTTGGTTTATGTGCATGACCTATGTACTACTTATCTGAGTCAGATTAGTAAGCATCGCCAAGCCTACATCCACTAATAAAAACATTGTCAATAAACCATATGCATAACGTCCATAATGAAATCATCATACAAATCACATCCGTGTAAATAAAATAATAAAACCAATTACAAATCCACTACCTGACTCAATATGGAGTCCAAGAAAGTTCGTTGATGTCATCTACATCACCAACCCATCATGTATCTTGCACACTCATGGAAACTCATCAATAATACCTTTCGATACATATATACATTTAGAAGTTAACATATAATCACAATGACATCATAACATAACTCATAAGAAAATCATAATCATAATGTATAATAACTAGATCACTTGCTCGCAAGTGTCCTCAAAGAATAAGTCAGTATAAAAAGTGCTTAGTAGAACTTGATGTTACACTCATATTACATTTTATAAATAAAACAACAACAAAAACAATAACATTATATGAAAAACACAATATACATGAGCGATATACATATGAAAATACATGTCAAACATAGATCTCAAGAAAATATGCAATAAACATGTCATAAATAGATCATTAGTCAAATATAAAACAATATGTATAAATGCCAATCAATACCACTATTATCTAGGTCCACCACTAGAGCTAGGTGCATCAATATCTATGCTACTAGAGGTAGATCCTATATAAAGAACAACTATACCATAAACAAATGTAGGAAACAATGCACTATGAACTGTCTCTATATCAATATCATGGAGATGTGCATGAAGAGTACCCGATGTGATTATTGTTTCCAAATGATCTGAATTTTAAGGGAGTATATGGTCAAAAGTCGAATGCAAAACTTATAAAGTAGTGGGTTTTATGGAGTAGGAACGATGGATGATGAAACATGTGGAATAGGAGAAATACAATGATTGGTGGATGGTGACACAAGTGGAGGAGGAGGGGGGGAGGAGGATCAGATGTGGATACAGGTTCAAACACAGGTGGAGGTGAAATAGGAGGAGGAGGAGGATCAGACGTGGATGCAAGTTCAGAAACATGTGGAGGGTAAGTAAGTGGATCAGTAGATGCTACAACCGACTCATGTGGAGGAGAATCAGGAGGAGGATTAGAGGATTTGGATGGCTCTGTTGATGAGATAGATGTACTAGGATTAGAAGAATCACCCCTCAACATATAGATGGGGTTGACGACACAAAAAATATGACACATCAACATCATCATGTCAAAAGGAAAACACCTCCATGTAGTAGAGATCTCCTCTACCCAAAATATGTCTCTAGGGGTTATAGGTACCATTATGTGACTAGTCATGACATGGAATAACTCATCCCCCACCTCTAGGTGGAATCATGTACCTCACCTCCATGGCATATGGGGTATTTGTACTACTATAGGTTGGTCCTTTTCCTCCTCCATTACCTCATCCTCATGTTGGGTGGGTGCATCCCAAGGATATGTGCCAATATCTACAAAATAAATAAATAATAATAATAATATAATCGAAATAAAATGTAAAATAAATTACATGTGCATTAAATAAGAAATAACATATGCAAATAGAGTGATAAAAACATAACAATAATAATATCTCTCTCATTTGGTGGCTACTTTGTTGTAAATCATATGTTTGGAAATCCTCTCCAATCGATCCTTGCATAAGGGTACTCTAAAATATCAAGGACATTATTATCATCGCTAGACAGTAAATAAAATACCTCCTTTCCCACCGGAGTAAGGGGAAAATTGGACTGGTCCCTCTTGGACATCAACTACCCCCCACAAGCATATACACACATAAGACATAGTCTGATCAGGAAAGCAGGTTACCATTGGTTGAGTGGAATGAAACCTCTAAAACAATAGTGTATACAACTCAGATGTGAATGGGAAGAACCTCATCCTAGGAAAAATAGAGTGACAATGATCTAATGCATGACAAAAATGTCTCAAAAAAAGGTCCACCCACCTAATCAATCGATACTCCTACAATAAACTATCTACATAGTACAACATAGAGAAATTAATATGTTGCCCATCAGAGATATAATGGGACAGTGACGAGAGCATGTGACACACGAACCTAACGTCATGTCTCTAAAATTTACCTATCCACACTTGAACACCATGAACCTGAAACGCTAAAGATGAAAGAAAATTTGGATTGACTTATCTTTGCACATATGCCATCTGGGTCTCTCCTACAACACCAATTGATAGCATAGGGAAATGGGGAAAATAGAAACTGCTCCTAGACAACCCATTGATGAAATAGACATCCACCTCCATGCTATTAATCCACATATTAGGATTGACCCTGAACCCCCTTCCCATGTGATTCCAATGATGGATCGGTTGTTGTAACATTGCAAGGTTCCCCCTAAGGGATGTACTTTCCTGATAAAACTTCAAGAGACCAATATCCATCAAAATGTATTGTTTCTTTTGTGAAAGAGGGTGAAGGTACAACTCGATATCCCTCTCCTTGGCCTCCCACTCATGTAAAAATGTGTTCATATTGGCCTATTTCCACTCCTCCTCTTCCTCATCTCATCATCGTCATCTCTCATTCAAATAAAAATATTGTTAGGAAAATATATATAGATAAAATAGATTGAAATTATAAAAAAAAATACATATGCAAATGACGTGTATTTAAAAAAAAACAAAATCATTTTTTTTTTTGCAAACAAATCTTTAAAATCAAATGGTGCACCTCCAATAAAAGATATGCCCTGAGGACGGTGAGATATCTCAAAAAAAAAACACCATGAAGCAGTGTGTCCCATAGGATGATACACACTAAATCATAGGTTTTAATTGCATTGTTTCAATGCTTTTTAACAACCCCTATTCATTTCGTTAACAAAGATGCACCAATACCCTAAAATTTATAGCACATAAATCCAAGGTTCCCTTTGTTAAACTGAAAGCATCTGTGCAAGATGTCTAGCAGATCACTGGCATGTTGTTTACTAGTGACATTATCTTTACAACACCAGTGAGTTTTTTATTGATGGGCACCGCTAAGATAAACTTTTGTATCATATTTTAATCAGTGAGATGTGTTACTATTAATGCACCAATACCACCCTGATAGTGGAGCACCGATGTTTTGTACCTCAGTGAATTGTAAAAGATAAATCATCGGGAACAAGGAATCCAATGAGACACCCCGCTATGAAAATTTAGGGAATACATGTCCCTGTGCATTTAGTTATACAGTACTGGTGCATTAGATTGAAATGGTTGCACCACTACTTTAAATTTTATAAATTGTTATGTTAGTAGTGCAATTATTTAAGTGAAGTGTACTGGTGCATATTTTTCAATGACACCGGTGTGATTTATTCAATGCGTGTATTTTATTTTATAAAGTATGGCGGTGCGTTTGAACATTGACATGCCAGGGCGTTATTTTAGGGTATTCCTCGATGGGTTTGGTTAAACTTGGTTCACCGATAGGTTAAATTTTATATATAATTTATCTAGCAGTGCGATTAATAAAGTGAAATGTACCGGTGCAGGTAGAATCCCACTCTGCATTGGTTTCAAGGAATTCCAAAGGACACACCTCTTTGTTTTTTAATAATTTATTGTGGTGCACTTGATTTAATGGCACCAATGCGTACATATATGTGATGCATCAGTGGTAGTTATTACTATGAATTTAACACACTACAGACTGTGTTGGGGCATGCTAAACCGTTCAGGCACACCACATAGAATTGGAAAAACAAAATTGAAACAAATGTCAATTTTCAAGCTAAATTCTAATTTTGATTGGATGAAAATGCAAATAGGAAGGTAATAAATAATTTAACTAGTCTCTTTTGTCCCAAGGATGCATGGTTCCATCGTTTATAGGAAATGAAAATTTGTGGTAATTTTCAAAATTTGGAAATGTGGTGAATCCACCGATTGAGTTAACCAAATCATTATAGAGCACCAGAAACAAGGTTTCTTAGGAAGAAAGGTGAGCATCGATGCTTGCTTGATAGTTTTGAAGCATGGGATGTATTGTGACAATCAATTTTTTTTTGGTAATTTTATTTTTAATTTCCCTACAGTGGTGCGCCTACCAAAAATTAGGCACACCCATGTGTAATGGTCAATGACACTAGTGCAATTTATTTGGTGTGTGTATTTTCTTTTATAAAGTATGGCTACGTGTTTGAACATTGACATGTTGGGGCGTTATTTTTAGGGTACACCCCAGTGTGCTTGGTTAAAATTGGTGCACCTCTAGGTTAAATTTTATTATCATTTAGCTAGCAATGTGGTTTATGAAGTGAAATATATCGGTGCAAGTAGAAGCCAACCATGCACCGGTGTTGGGCAGTTCTGAAGGATGCACTACTTTTTTTTTAACTAATTTATCACCATATGATTTCTTGAACAACACCATTTTGTACATATATGCAACACATAGGTGGTGGTGCTCACTCTGAATTTAACATGGTATGCACCATGTCAGGGTGAGTCAAACCGTTCAGGTGCACCGCACAAAATTGAAAAAAAAATGAAAAAAATACCAAATTTCAAGCTACATCGTAATTCTAATTGGATGAAAATGAAAATAGGAAGGTAATAAATAATTTACCTAGTCTCTTATGTCTTGAGGAGGCATGGTTTCACCGTTGAGAGGAAATAAAATTTCATGGTAATTTCTTAAATTCGAAAATGTGTAGAATCCAGCAATGGAGTTATCCAAGTCATTGTAGAGAACTTGAAACAAGGTATATTAGGAATAAATGTGAGTATCAATGATTTCTTGAGAGCTTGGAAGCATGGGATGCAATGTAACAATGAAAATAGGTTCGATAATTTTTTTATTTACCCAAATGTGGTGCACCTGATGATAGTTAGGTGCATTGGGGCATAATGTTCAATGGCATCATTGCGACGTATTTGGTGGATATAATTTTACTATAAATTATTTTGGTGCTACTAGAACATGGACACACTAGGGATTTATTTTTCATGAACACATCAATGTGTATATACCTTAAAGGTGTACTAAGAAAAACCCTATGGTTTCCTACCTCCACTATAAATAGTGAGGGTGTTTTTGAACAATTAAGCACCAGTGTTGTATGTTTTAGGTGCAAACTGACATGTATGCACCATAAAGGTGCACCAAAAAAAAAAACCTCTACAAAAGCATTCGAACACCTGCCTCTGCTAATAACCTTAGCTAAAATAGTTAAGGGAATAATTTTTTGTTATGTAAAAACCCATGCAAGAAGGTGTTATCCTTGTAGTGTCCTATATTTAATATATCTAAAGAGGAGTAAGTAGAAAATTAACTACATATTCAAAGTTATTACATCCTCATAAGTAAGGGACCTGTCTGGTATAAATTCCCACCCAACTCTCAAAATTCAAACAACAAGAAGAGTTGGATTGTATCCCCTACTACTATAACTTATTCTAATATACCAAATACTAGTAAGCCTTCCACTAGTAATCGAGATGCCATGGAATACAATTTAGTCAAGGATTTAAAGAAAATCAAATCAAATATCTCAATCCTTGATGTATGCAAAATTACCCAAGGAAATTATTGCTAAATGCTTTAAAGGACAATGATATATATGCTATGATTTTTATAAAGAATAACACCAAAACAATGACTAACAACTCTCAAAATGAAACAATAAATGCTTCCCTTTGAGGAAAAATGTTTATGTCTCAAGACCTAACTTTCTTATTAACCTTTGAGATCTTCAATGAAAATGTGCACAATTGTTTGTTGGATTCAAGAGCATCCTCTAATGCATTTCCCTACTATATTTGTACAAAATTGAATGCAACATTCACCAAGTGTTCAACTCACATCATTTGGTTAGATAGGTCATAGGTGAAAGTCAGAGGTGAACTAAAAGATGTTCTAATTTGTGTAGCCTCAAATCCTAAATTTTACCAAATCATTGATACTACCTTTAGTAGACATTCCCAAAGCATATGGTTTATTGCTTAGGGGAGATTGGTCTCAAAACCCCTAAGGCATTTTTTCTTCTGAGTAGTCAAATATCTAGCTTCCTTGGAATGGGTAGGAAAATAAAATCAGGATTGATCGTGAGTGATGTACAAAAAAAATTGTGACATAGTCGGAGTCCACTAATGAACCATCCTCCTCTAAACTCCCAATTTTTGGAAACTATGCTCTTGATTCATACCTTGGAAATTTCATTGCATAAACTTCATTCAATCATGAAAGTCAACAATTTGAAACCAAATTGTAAATGTTGTGCCATAGGTTTGTATTTAATATCAAAATGAAGGTTGGTAGGAATATAGCTAGTGAATGTCACCAATACTTAAATGATCCAAATTCTAGGGGGAATGCACGTTATCGTTGGGATTATGAAATTTAGAGTTTATTTGGTGCACAATGTTGTAGGGAGAAAAGTTTTAAGGAGGTGCGAAAAATCTCAAAAACTCAAAATGATGATAAACGAGAACTAGCTAAGGGAAAATTAACGCTTAGCAACACTTTGAGCCATCCTTAGTGCATGTCACCATGAATATACACAATAATATTTACATCAAAATTTCAAAATAGATGTGGGTATGATTCCAACATTGCATCCTCCTTGAGCTCCCATATCACTTATTTAGGTTTCTATTGGCTCCATTGGACACTTACCTGCCCTATTACTTTGTTCTGGGAAAGCATGCACTTTCTATTTAGAATACACACTAGTTTCACCTGCAAGTCTACTTTTGGCTCCACCTAAATCAAAGTCTAGTAAATGACATGGTTAGGATCATGTACATAATTTTTCAATAATGAAATGATGCAGGAGCATTGTAGAAAGACAAAGAACGTGCCTAGTCAAAGGAACAGTTGAACGCGCAGATGCAAAAAGGACACGTTTTTATGAAAACATTTTGAATTTTGAAATCTGAAGCATTAATGTAATAGCTAGGAGAAGTGTACTTACATTTATGTCTTGGAGATATGAACAAATCTGGAGAAATTATTCTCATATGTCGAATGTAATAGGCATTTAAGTCTATTTAACAAAAGTAGGTATATTTGATTTAATAGATTAGACAGTTTAGAAGTGTAGGAGGGAAAAAAGATATATTCACCCTCACCCTTGTATCATGGTAACAGAAACATGATTATTTTAGAGAATTCATAAGCTGTAGAGTTGTAGCAGAGAAATGTAGAGAAGAACCCATGTACAGGAGCACTTGAGTTAATATATAAATCTTTGACTCAATTTTCATGGTGTTATGATGTTTACTGTTTACATTTGTTAAATGGTATGTTTACAGTTGTTTTATTTTCTTTGTTATGCATTTGTTTCAATGTCGTGTCGGGTGTATGATTTCATGTTGAATGTATGAAGTCAGAAAGAGAAGAAGAATGAGTTTCAATTGTTTCTGTCTTTGAGGATTCCTCCAGGGAGTGCAGTGAACTTCCGCAAGGTGTGCGTTGATGAGGGTTTGAGTTTTATCTCAAAAAGATCAGGAGAGATATCGTTGTTCTCATACCAGCAGAAGTGTGAGGTGAAGCACATAGCCATGAAAGGTGTGTCCAGGTGGGTTCGATCCCCAGTGGAGTCGCCAATTTTGTTTATGGATAAATCCGTAAGTGCGGACACAAACCGATCTCCCTAGATCCACCTGGATCTAGAGAAAAACATAACAGAATAGGATGCTTTCCTTAAGTTTTAAATCTAAGAGGCAAGAATAAGTAACATACCTTATAATCGCTTCCTATAGTCTTTGTTGCTCCCGCTTCGCTCCAGTGCTCTTGTGTAGTCAATATCAAACAACACAAACCAACCAACGTGATAGCGATAGCATAAACTCAATATAAACCTATGTATGTGATCAAGGAATCATACAATAAAACACAACAAGCTTTATAGGAAAGAATCATATTACTGTATCATATTAAATGTGAAAGAGAGATTACAACCGTTGCCTTGATGTCGTAAGGTCCCTTCCAACTATCCTTCGTTCCCCACACACTTCTTGCTCCAAGGATTCTGAAACCATAGATCTGATAGCTGCTCACAATCTATCTTGACAAAGAAAATCTCAAGCTCAAGCTAACCAAGCTCACCAAAGCTATGAACCCCCTCTCCATGAGAACTCTTCTCCTTTTATAAGTTGAAGAAGATAGGTTGAGGAGGTTAGGATGATCCCACTAAATCATGAAAGCGAGTAAGATCCAAACCGTTCGGATGCCACCTCACCCAAGAAGCTTCTCCTTCTAGAAAATTCGAGAAACCGTAAGTTTTTCCCACGTGCTGGAATTTCCGCACCCTAGCTATATAGCAACCTGAGGAAAGTTCGCACCCTGGCTATATAGCAAACTGCGGGAATGTGTCATTTCCGCACCCTGCCTATATAGCAACCTGCGGAAATTTCTCTTTATAAGGTTTTTACATAGGAAAATGCAACTTCTTTTCTCAGGAAAAGTTCTTCTTCCTTCTCTCTTCAGGAACTCAGACCATTGTGACCCTTCTAAAGGCAATAGATAGGTTTACATCATTAACGATCATAGGGATGACGAAAATAATGTGTAACACCAGGCTGAGTGAAGTCTTGGGTTTTTTTCAAATCCAGTAGGAAGAGTGAGAGACCACTGTTGCAAAGAGTGCACAGGGTCAAAGACTCAAATAACCAAAGGTTATTTGAAGGCTTTCCGCAAGGAGTGCGAGCAGGGGTCCTTTTGGAAGCTAGAGTTTGCAAGTGAAATCTCAGGAGGGATTTAACCTTTGAAGTATTCAAAGGGAGGTGAAGATCAAAATCATCTCATAGAAATCAAGTTCCGAAGGGAGAACACTAAGTCGTTGGGAAAAAGTCATTGAGGAGTGAATTGGACAGTTAGAATTCTCTGTGGAGAACTTGCGAAATCATCAGGGTCGTAGGATCTAGTGGAGCTGTAAGGTGGTTAGGAGTTGGACGAACCCACCACCTTGATATCAAGATTCAACATGGACAGTTGGATCTTTCAGATCTATGAGGAGGTTAAGGCCGAGATTCCTTTAACATTCAAAAGCTTAGGAGGAGTAGTGGTCATTGGATGAGAATCAACAGGAGCCATTGATCCTCCTATGGAGTGGAATTTCAGAATTTTGGTAATTCCGATGACAAGGAGTCGGGGCACTTCACGTTGAAAACCCTAAAATCATGAAACGCGACATGTCTTTGGAGTAGGGTTGTGGTCACAGAGGAAGCAGTCACATGGACCTAGATTTGGTCAGGGGAAAATTGTCATTGAGCCATTTCGGCGTTTCAGAAATTGGGAAGTAGAGGAGACAAGTGATTTTGGAATCGAGAGTTTCAAACTTCCTGTACGCAAAATCCTGAAGAGGTCTGAGCCGTTGGATCGAGGGAGGTTCATAGCCATTGATCTAGCCAAAGGTGAAATTTTGTAGTTCGGGGAATCATAGGGGAAGAGGAACGACTGTTGGTTGTTCGCTCGAGCCCCATAAAGCTGAAACTAGTGGGTAACAGATGGTGTATGCTCGACGCTTTGGAGGAGTCAACCGTCATTGATATTTCATGTTTCGGGGATTGCAAAGAGTTGTAGAATTGCATCAAGAACCTCCAACTCGTGAAGCCCGAAATATTTCATGGCTTAAATAAGGGTTTCACATTTCGACATTTTCCAAGAGATGTGGAAATACATTGGGACTCTCCAACTCCCCAAACCCGAAGTCCTTTGTGGATTAAATAAAGGGTTTAATTAACCCTTGGTGTGGTTTTAGTGAAGATCGTGCACGAATCTTGACCCAAGGGTAGGGGGTCTGCACCAGTTGTGGTATCAGAGCACAGAACAAATTCTTTGCTTTCTGTAGCAGAGAGAAAAGAGGAAATTTTATAGCCATGCCGCCAAGAAGAAGAGACAGGCCAATGCCTGATCCATCAGTGGAAAGATAAATGTGAGAGCTATGTGCCAGGCTTGATGCTATGGAGACAGCACAGAGGCTCATAGTTGACGCTAGGGATATCAACGAAGCTAAAAGTGAAAATGAAGATGGAAATGAAGGAGAAGAAGTAACAGTTGAAGATGCTGCATATGAACGCCTATTCAGGGTTGTTTCAAGGAAAGGTGCCAGAGAAAAAATGGACATTCTAGTGTATGAGGGAAACTTAGATGTTGAAGAACTTCTAGACTAGATTATATCTCTAAACAAATACTTCGACTATGAGGATGTCGAGGAAGACAAGAAAGTCAAACATGTAATTACTAGACTTAAAGGGCATGCAACACTATGGTGGGATGAACTGCAGGTTGACAGACACTACAAAGGAAAGCAGAAAATCAAAAGCTAGGATAGAATGGTTGCAAAAATGAAAGCCAAATTTATACCTATGGATTATCAAATCACTCTATTTTAGAGGATGCAGAATTTGAGACAGAAGTTGATGTCAGTGAAGGAATACACTAAAGAATTCTACAGGATAAACATCAGAGAAGGTCATCGGGAAAGAGATGATGAAAAAGTTTCCAAGTACATGAATGTTCTGCAATATGAAATTCAAGATGAGATGAGTATGATGACCATTCGAAATGTGGAAGATGCTTATCAGATAGATCTGAAAGATGAAGAGAAGCTGAGCCGGAAGTAAGGTCAAAGAGGCCAAGCTATAAGTCAAGCCAGATGCAAAACGATTTCCCAAGATAGAACTCAGAAACCTAAAGAAGAGGGTAAGAAACCTCAACCTGAGAGAGGAGGAAGCTCACAAGGAAGGAAGTATGCTGATAGAAATATGTTTCCTCGAGCCAGAGGAGGAGGAAGAGGCAGAGGAGGTGAAGTGAAATGCTTCGTCTGTGGAAAAATCGGACATAAATCCTATGAGTATCAATATAAGAAGAAAGATTGTGGTGAAAGTCACATTTTCAAAGCTCAAGGATGGAATGTTGAGGTAGAAGACACTGAGGGCGGAAGATATTTGATGATGAGGAAATTTCTCTTGAAGCTGGAGAAGGAGGCAGAGAACCCATCCCAAAGAAACAATTTGTTTCAAACTACTTGCAAAACTAAGGATAGGGTATGCAAGGTCATAGTGGATAGCGGTAGCACAGACAATCTCATCTATAGAGATGGTAGAAAAGATGGAGCTGGAGACTATTGTACATCCAATCCCATACAGAGTTTTGTGGCTACAAAAGGGCATCAGGTAAATTTCACTAAACAATGTTTAGTTGAATTTAAAATAGGAGGATATAAAGATGAAATATTATGTGATGTCATTCCCATGGATGTTTGTCATCTATTTTTGGGTAGACCATGGCAATATGATAGAAATGTAGTTCATGATGGGAGAAAGAACACATACACCCTGGAAAAAAATGGTAGGACTCACATGTTGCTGTCGATTAAGGATAAAGAAGTGAAAATATAGATGAGAAACATTGTACTTCTCATGAGTGGGAAGGAACTTCTTAATGAGGTTAAGAAGAAGGAAGACACACAATTTATTGTGGTCAGGAAGCCCAAAATTGTTTTAACTAGTACGAGAATAGATGATTTACCAGAAGAAATCTAGGAGTTGTTGGAAGAGTTTGCTGATATAGTAGTGGATGAACTACCTTGTTCATTGCCACCTATCAGGAGTATAAGCCATCATATCAATCTTATACCTGGAGCCATTTTTTTGAACAAAGCCGCATACAGGTTGATGCCACAGGAAAATGAATAAGTTAAAAGACAGGTCCAGGACTTAATGGACAAAGGATTGATTCGAGAGAGCTTGAGTCCATGCATTGTTCCAACAATGCTCGGCCCAAAGAAAGACAGAGGCTGGAGAATGTGTACAGACTCAAGGGAAATCAATAAGATTACCATCAGATACAGATTACCATTACCAAGGATGGACAACTTGATGGATTTCTTGAGTGGAACAAAGTTTTTTTCAACGATTGATTTGAAAAGCGGGTATCATCAAATTTGAATGAGAGAAGGTGATGAATGGAAGACAACATTCAAGACAAATGAGGGGCTGTATGAATGGATTGTCATTCCATTTGTCTTAACAAATGCACCCAGTACTTTCATGAGGTTGATGAACGAAGTCCTGAAGGATTTCATAGGGAAATTCGTCATTGTATATCTTGATGATATATTGATTTTCAACAAGACAAAAGCAGAACACTTAAAGCATCTAGTTGGAGTAATGAGGAGATTACAACAGGAGAAATTGCTGATCAATATGAAGAAATCATCATTTATGAGGACATAACTCATTTATTTGGGTTTTGTTATCTCTGCAAATGAAGTGAAAATGGATCCATAAAAGGTAAATGTGATCAAGGATTGGCCATCACCGAACAATGTATTTGAAGTACGAAGCTTCCATGGTTTGGGTAGCTTCTATAGGAAATTTATCTAAAACTTCAGTGGAATTAGTGCACCAACGATGGAGATGGTGAAGAAAAGACATAAATATTTTCACTAGACAGAGGAAGCAGAGAAGAGTTTCAACCTACTGAAGAAGAAGATCATTGAGCAACCAATTCTAGTTTTGTCGGATTTTAGCAAGACATTCCAAGTTAGGTGTGACATGAATGGATTTTCAATTAGAGCGGTCTTGAGCCAAGATGACAGGTCGATCATGTATTTCAGTGAAAAACTGAATGAAGCAAAGATGAAGTACTCCACATATGACAAAGAATTCTATCCAGACATACAAGCACTGAAGAAATGGAGACAGTATTTGGTTCCCAAGGAGTTTGTCTTGTACATCGATAATCACGCTTTGCAATTTGTGACTCGACGGGAGAAGTTGAACCAAAAACATGCTAAATGGGTTGAATTCATGTAGAAGTTTACTTTTGTGATTAAGAATATTTCTGGAACTACTAACAAAGTTGTTGATGCTTTGAGCAGGAAATGTTTTCTTATCCAGGAATTTAGAGTCAAGAATTTGGGTTTTGATAACCTCAAAGAAATGTATAGGGATGATCCATATTTTAAGGAGGCGTATGAGGCATATGAGAATCTATTTCTCAGGGATAGAAGCCAATGGAATGAATACATGATCCAGGATGGATTATTGTTCAGCGGAAATCAGCTATGTATTCCAAAATGCTCCATGAGGGGGAATTTGCTGAAGGAAAAACACAGTGGAGGATTGGCTGGACATTTCGGTCATGACAAGACGTTCTCAAAGTTGAATGGATCATATTATTGGTGAGGGATGAGAACAAATGTTAAGAAATTCATGGATAGATGTAGAATTTGTCAGCACACAAAAGGAAAAAGGAAGAACACAGGGTTATACCAACCATTACCCATACCTGAAAGGCTGTGGGACGTAGTGAGCATGGATTTCATATTGGGACTACCAAGGACACAAAGAGGATGTGATTCAATCTTTGTGGTAGTTGACAGATTTTCAAAGATGGCACATTTCATAGCATGCCAGAAAACCAGTGATGCAACTCATATTGCAAACCTATTTTTCAAGGAAGTTGTCAGACTTCACGGTTTTCCAAAGAGTATTGCTTCTAATTGAGATACCACATTCGTGGAACATTTTTGGAGAACCTTATGGAAGAAGCTGGGGACAAATTTTTCTTTTATCTTAGCATATCATCCTCATACAAATGGACAAACAGACGTCGTGAACATGAGCTTGGGAGATTTTCTAAGGAGCTTAGTGATTGAACACCACAGTCAATGGGATCACATTCTGCCACAGACAGAATTCACTTATAATGATTCACTCAATAGAAGCACAGGGCAGAGTCCATTCCAGATTTTATATGGAATGTAGCTAAGGGGAGTTTCTGAATTGAAAGATTCAGAACAAAATGAATTCAGGAGTGCTAGTGAAGAGGACTTTGTAGAAGGAATGAAGGAGCTTCACAGCCGAGTTAAGGAGCGATTGCAGAGTTCAAGTCAAGAATACAAGAGGAGAGCAGATCAACACAGGAGAGAACTTCAATTTGAAGTTGGTAATCTGATTCTTGTGCATCTGAGGAAGGAGAGATTCCCAAGGGGAATGTATAATAAGCTGAAGATGAAAAAGATTGGACTGTGCAAGGTCATAAGGAAATTTGGGGCAAATGCATATGAGATTGAATTACCCAATGGGGTCAAAATCTCACCGATATTCAATGTTGTAGATTTGTACCCTTATAGAGCTGAAGAAGCAGGAGTAGAGGAGGAACAAAAAGAGGTTCAATGGACAAAAAAAATGCTTGTAGCTGACAAGCCACAGATGGAAGGCATAATTGATAAAAGGATTAGCTAAAAGACTGGGAGGAAAAAGTATTTTGAATACTTGGTCAAGTGGAAAGGACATCCAGTTGAAGATGTCAGTTGGGAGGATGAAGCAACAATTCATAGGCATGGACAGATCGTGCAAGAGCTCATGAACAAGAGTTCATGAAAATTTTCAAGCGAGGGAGTATGATGCAGGAGCATCGTAGAAATCCAAAGCACGCACCTAGTCAAAGGAACAGCTGAACGCGCGGATGCAAAAAGGACATGTTTTTATGAAAACGTTTTGAATTTTGAAATCTGAAGCATTAATGCAATAGCTAGGAGAAGCGTACTTACATTTATGTCTTGGAGATATGAACAGATATGGAAAAATTATTCTCATATTTTGAATGTAATAGGAATTTACGTTTGTTTAATAAAAGTAGGTAGATTTGATTTAATAGATTAGACAGTTTAGAAGCGTAGGAGGGAAAATGGATAGACACCCTCACCCTGGTAACATGGTAACAGAAACATGATGATTTTAGAGAATTCATAAGTTGTAGAGCTGTAGTAGAGAACTGTAGAGAAGAATCCATGTACAAGAGCACTTGAGTTAATATATAAATCTTTGACTCAATTTTCATGGTGTTATGATGTTTACTATTTACATTTGTTAAATGGTATGTTTACAGTTGTTTTATTTTCTTTGTTATGCATTTGTTTCAATGCTATTTCAGTTGTATGATTTCATGTTGAATGTATGAAGTTAGAAAGAGAAGAAGAATGAGTTTCAATTGTTTCTCTCTCTAAGGATTCTTGCAAGGAGTGCAGTGAATGTCCGCAAGTTGTGCGTTGATGAGGGTCTGAGTTTTATCTCAGAAAGATCAGGAGAGATATTATTTTTCTCATACCAGCAGAAGTGCGAGGTGAAGCACAGAGCCGTGCATGGTGTGCACAGGCCGAGTGAAGTCTTGGGTTTTTTTCAAATCCAGTAGGAAAAGTGAGAGACTACTGTTGCAAAGAGTGCACAGGGTCGAAGAATCAAATAACCAAAGGTTATTTGAAGGTTTGTCGCAAGGAGTGTGAGCAGGGGTCCTTTTGGAAGCTGGAGTTTGCAAGTAAAATCTCAGGATGGATTTAACCTTTGAAGTGTTCAAAGGGAGGCAAAGATAGAAATAATCTCATAGAAGTCAAATTCCGAAGGGAGAACACCGAGTCATTGGGCAAAAGTCATTGAGGAGTGAATTGGGCGGTCATAATTCTCTGTGGATAACTCGCAAAATCGCAAGGGCCAGAGGATCCAGTGGAGCTGTAAGGTGGTTAGGAGTTGGACGAACCCACCACCCTAATATCAAGAATCAACATGGACCATTGGATCTTACAGATTTGTGAGGAGGTTAAGGCCGAGCATCTTTTAGAGTTTAGAAGCTTAGGAGGAGTAGTGGGCATTGGATGAGAATCAACAGGATCTGTTGATCCCCCTGTGGAGTGGAATTTTGGCATTTTTGTAATTTCGATGACAAGGAGCCGGGGCACTTCACGTTGAAAACCCCGAAATCGTGAAACACAATGTGTCTTTGGAGTATGGTTGTGGTCACAGAGGAAGCAGTCACATGGACCGAGATTTGGTCAGGGGCAAATTGTCATTGAGCCATTTCATCATTTCAGCATTTCAGAGTTTAGGAAGTAGAGGAGAGAAGTGATTTTGGAATCGAGAGTTTCAAACTCCCGGTACGCGGAATCCCGAAAAGGTCTCTATTTCGGAATTCGGGAATTGGCACGACAAGTGATCTAGGGTCGAGAGTCGTGAACTCCTGGTATGAAAAATCTCGAAAAGGTCTGAGCCATTGGATCGAGGGAGGTTCATAGCCATTGATCTCACCAAAGGTGAAATTTCAGAGTTTGAGGAATCATAGGGGAAGTGGAATGACTATTGGTTGTTCACTCGAGCCCCAAAAAGCCGAAACTAGTGGGTAACAGGTGGTGTATGCTCGACGCGTTGGAGGAGTCAACCGTCATGGAAATTTCAGGTTTCGACGATTGCAAAGAGTTGTAGCAATGTGTTGAGAACCTCCAACTCACGAAGCCCGAAATATTTCATGGCTTAAACAAGGGTTTCACATTTTGGCATTTTCCAAGAGCTGTGGAAATACATCAGGACTCTCCAACTCCCAAAACCCGAAGTCCTTTGTGTATTAAACAAAGTTTTTAATTAACCCTTGGCGTGGTTTTAGTGAAGATCATGTGCGGATCTTGGCCCGAGGGCAGGGGGTCTGTACCATGAAACATTAAATATGTTATGCACTTTCATTGAAGAATGAAATGCAAGCATGTGTTCCACTTGTCCTATCCTATCAAATATTTCAAATGGACCTTGAAATGTTATTGTTAGCTTGGTGTAGCTTCCCAAATTCAAAGAAATATTCTTTGGCTTCACTTTCAAAAATGCATGCTCTCTAACTTTAAATTTCCTTGGTGTCTTCCCTTTACCTACATAATTGTTTTTATTTTCCTTCGCTACCTTTAAATTCTATTTATTGTTGACCATTTTCTCTTCCATCTCTCTGAGAAACCTTTTCCTAAGTACCACCATGTCTATTATATTGTCTAGCTAATTGGGGTATTTCATTTTCAACCTTATAAATCTTTAAATGGAATCACATTTAATGAATCTTGATACACATTGTTTTAGTTAAATCCAACTAAATGCAATTAATCCTCCCACTTGCATTTCTTAACCATCACATACATTCTCAACATGTCTTCATTCACTTGATTAATTGTCTCTATTTGGACATATATTTTTGGATGATAGGTTGTATGAAAATTTATGTTTGTACCAAAACATTTGAATAATTTTTTCCAAAAATTTAATGTAAACTTTGCATCTTTATCTAAAACAATTGCCTTATGTACTCCATGAAACCTAGCAATCTCTTTCACATATATTTCTGCAATATTAGCTACCTTACAATTCTATTCAACCATAATAATGTGAGCATATTTGGTTAGTTTATCCACTACCATTATTGAGTCATGTTTCCTTTCTGTATTGGGAAAAATAGTTATAAAACTAATGGTTACCACTTCCCATTTCCTCTCTGAAATTGGCAATGGATGTAGAAATCATAGTGGATTTCTATGCTTATCCTTTAATCCTTTGTATTCCATACACTTGGCTATGTAATCAGAAACATCCCTTTTCATTCCTGGCCAAAAGTATTGGCATCTTCCTATTGCAATATTCCTCTTGTAACCAAGATGTCTAACATATGGAACATTATGCAATTATTTTAATATTGAATTCCTTAATTCATACAAATTAGGAACATATGTATTTTATTTTTATGCATAAGAATTCCATCTTCTTTCAACTTATATTGTTTATATTTTTTTTGTACTATTTCATGTTGTAATTCTTAATTTACATGTAGTTAATACGCATCTAAGATAACAAATTTTAAAATTATATTATTTAAATATGATTTGCACATGTTAATGGTTGTAGAATGCATTGCATGTACTCTTTTGTTGAGTTCATCAACAAAATTGTTCTATTTTCCTTTGATTTGTTTAATACCAAATTCATATTCACTCAAAACTTCCAACCATCTTGTTTTTCTAGCATTCAAAGTTTGTTTCTCAAATAAATATTTCAATCCATTCTGGTCTATATTCAAATCAAATTGTATTCCAATTAAGTAATTCCTACCCATTTTCAATTCATAAATTATGGCAGCAAGCTCCAAGTAATGTGTAGCATAATTATTCTCATGTTCTTTAACCTTTATGGATTCATAACAAATCACATGTCCATTTTGAGTAAGGACTCTACCAAGTCCCCCTTTTCATGCATCTATACATACCACAAAATATTCATTTGGATCAAAAAATCATGAGAATCGGTGCACTAGTAAGCAACGCCTTTAATAGCTAGAAACTTTATTCACACTTTGATTTCCAGACAAATTGAATCCACTTATTTTTAAAGATGTAGTGGGATGAATTTTTTTGGAGAATCCCTCTATGAATCTCCTGTATTATTCAACAAGTCCCATGAATGACCTTACCTCTATTATGTTCTTAGGTGTTAGCCATCCTCCAATGGATTCAATCTTCTCTAGATTCACTTATATCCCTTCCTCTAAAATTGTGTGTCCAAGGTAATGGATATTCCTATGATAAAAATAAAACTTTCTTAACTTGGAATATAATTGATTCTCTATTATCACTTATAATACCAATCTCAGGTTTTATGCATGTTCATCCTTTGAATTGGAATAAATAAGAATGTCATCTAAGAACACAATGAAAAATTTATCTAGGTAATTTCTAAATATACCATTTGTTAAGGAAATGAAATTAGTTGGCTCATTTGTCAATGGAACCTCTACAAATTCATAGTGTTCATACATGTTTCTAGATGATGTCTTTCCAATATTTTCATCATTTATCCTTACCTTATGATAGCTTGATCTTATATATATCATTAAGAAGATATTTTCTCCTCTCATCTAGTTAAACAAGTCATCAATTCTGAGTAGATGATATTTTTTCCTCAAGATGATTTTGTTTAGCTATCTAAAATCAATACATAACCTCAAAGCCCAATTTATCTTCTTCAAAAAGAGTATTGGTGCTCCCAGAGGTGAGACACTTTGGTGTATGTACCCCTTCTTTAAAAAATATTCTAATTGCATTTGCATCTCTTTGAATTTTACTGTAATCATTATATATTGTTTCTTTGATACTGGTGTATCTCAATAAACAAACTTATATCTTTTTTCAGTGGTAAACCTGATATTTCCCCAATTACATCCTTAAACACACTCGACACTGGAAATTCCTCAAGACTTGGACTTTTTCTCTTGAATAGCTCTTCTACATGAGTTTCATACAATTGGGATCCCTTATTTACGCATCTCTTCAACTATAAGGATGAATTTTTTTCTATAGATATGGGTCTCAAAAGTCCTTTCACGATCCTCTTATTTATTTCTTCATCAACAAAAGTAAAATTCCTGGTATGGAAATCTAAAATAACATTGTGTACATCCAACAAATCCATCTCAATCAGGACATCATATGATCCAAGTGGTATGATGTTGATATATGTTATAGCGTTGACACCATTCATATCTAATGGAAATTTTTGAAATATCATTAATACTTCTTTTAGTTCCAATAACTAGTTCAACCAACCACCATTTCTCATGCTTACTTTTCTTTAATTGAAATCTTTCAACCAAATTAGTGGTAATATGACTATGAATTTATTTTTAATCAATTAAAATGACAATAGGTTGATTTTCAATCTTACGTTCAACTTCAACCATGTTTGGTTAATGATCTACCTATCGATTTTTCAAGGATGCATATATTCTTGGGATGTTTCTACCCACATCTTCCATTGTGGTTTCCTTCTTTATTTTTTGCATAGTCCTCATTTTGTCTCCCTTATGAGGAAATTATATGTATATATGATCTCCTTTGTGTCCCGAACATGTGATTGGATGTCACGTCCTTTTTCCCAAGGATTCTACCATATTGTATATAGTTTGAGTTGTCTAACATTTTTTATATGTATCATGACTATTTCTGAGAAAGGAGCTTTGAATTCCTTCTTCATCTAATCCAATTTTTCCTTCTTCTTATCTTTCCAAGAATTTTGGAAAATTTATCTTCCTTTGTTATGATCATATATACATTTTTCCTTCCTAATGATCTCTTCGATAGCCTTAGGTTCATCAAATTGGATCTTGTCTCTATAAAAATTTTGCAGTCCACTTAAGAGCATCTGTATCTTCACCTTATGTTCTTTGATAAATCCCATTGTTGATAAAAACAAATGATCAACTAGATTTCTCAATCTTGTAATAATAATAAAAAAATTTCCATATCAGAATAAGGAAATTTTGAAATATTAATATTTCATAGCATATCCCTTGGTCTTATCTTCATCATGCATTTTATGGATTAAAAATCTGAGTATGTATGCTCAAGATATCCATATTTTTGTTCGATCACCTAGAGAGTGTTTTTCCATGTGCAACATAGTTAATTTTTATCGGATCTAAGATATTCTTGAAACATCGATTAGAATTCTTGGAACCACAATTAGTTTCATTTTCTTGGTTATTTGTGCCATACATGGTCTCATATTCTTTGTGGGATCACTCACCCCATTTACCTTAGTCGTATTTCTCATTTTGGTGCAGACCTCCTCACTCTTTTTCCATACATCTCTATGTCTGTAGGTCCGCAGTCTCACATTCTATAGAATGACCCTCTCACTTTTGTGACCTGCATAATGGTCGTGTCCCATACTTAGACATTTTTCCTTCTTTCCACTCTACTCTCCCTCCTCACTATTCTCCATACTTAACCATTTCCACGTTTAATCATCCCCATGCTTCACCATTTTCACATTTAACCATTTCCATACTTAGCTTATTTTCATTTTCATTATCCACTTAGTTAGTTTTCATAATACCCACCACTTCATAATTCTCAATCAGTCATTTTCATAATTCATTTCCACATTATTTCCATAATTCATTTTCCATTTACCATTTTACATTTCCATTTTCAGTTTCCATTTACCATTTACCATTTTACTTTTCCTATTTCCATTTTCTATATTTTCACAATTTTTACATTTTCTTTTTTCCATTTTTCGATTATTATTTTCTCAGATTTCATATTTCATTTTTCCATTATTATTATTTGATATTTCATTTTTCCATTTGGGTCTCCAGGCATACCTCCTTACTTTTCCTCATATCCATATTCATAGGTCCACAAACCCTACAATTATTTTTTTAATATTATTTCCTATCCTAAGTTTATTCCCCCTTTTCATGGACCTATCATATTGGGAAATGTGGCAGTGACATGAACATATCCTCAAATGACATGTGGGAGTGAGGTGGACCAATACCATAATGACATGTTGCAGTGAAATAGACCAACCCACGGGTGACACATGGTGATGACATGGGAACTGACTAGGTTATGATTGGGCTATGACTAAATGTTGACTGGGTCATGAAAAATTCCTAAGGAACGAGAGCTACACAAAAGTCTCTATAGTCTTCTTTGTTCCACATGAGTACTATGGTAAACTTTTCATTATAAACACTTAAAAACTCTTGACCACAATGCATGTGGGATATCGTTTTAAAGGAAAAATTTTAAATTTTAATAGTTGAAGAAATTAGATCAAGGGATAAGATTAACTTGTGAGTTAGATGAATAGTTGCTGAGTGACGAATTTCTAGAAGCCATAACTCGAGATTCGGGTGTCTTCTTGGGGAAAAATTTACCTCGTTGTGTTAAAATATCGATGTGCTTGTTTTACCATAGATAATATCACAATATTCTCACCCAACCATAGGCATGAAGCCACCACTGAGAACCATAACCTTTTCTAGATTGAATGATTTTGGAAGCAGGAATAGAACCAACATATAACCAAGAGAGAGCATCTTTCTACAAATATATATCACTAGACATAAAGAACCAAATCCACAGAACAAGAAAAATACTCAGCTACATCAGTTTCAATTATAGTTCTAGTTACTAAGAAAACCACCAAGAATATCAAAATACCACCAAAAGATACTAGAAGGTAGGGCACAAATCTTAGGCCAGATGGCACTAGAGAGAGAGACCAAGAAACATCCCAGAATATCCTCCTTCCATTCTTGCAGTTGTAGATCCAAACTTGTGCCATGATTGAGAGAGAGAGAGAGTGAATTCAATGAGTATAAATGAGCTCAAGCGCCCTCGATTTATAGTGGTTCTTGTCACTTGTCTAGGCCGACTTGTCCTTCTAGAAGCTAATACTTTATTATTAATTATTTTACTGAGTCAACTTATTTTATGGGGTTTCTACACAACTGTTTAGGGTTTGTCTTAATTCTAGATTATTATATTCTAGCCAAAGGTTACACATGGAGGTTAATACCTCCCACAACTACCATAATATCAACACCCTCTCCTATATAGGGAGGTATTAACTGTAATGGTATCAAACACTTCCATCCATTTCACATAGTATGTGAAAGGCTCACATAGTCTTGCAGACCACTCCATAAGTACCATCATCATAGCCACACGTGCTATCTCATGATCACATAGATCAAGTCACGAGAATCATAATCATTATCCATCTAGTTGGAAATCACCTCCAACACTACTGCATGGCACACTATCCTAGGAAACAGTGTCCACACTACTAGTAGTATCCATGGAAATCAAGTAGTAATACACAGTTACTACAATGCCATCCAATAGATCACAACAATGTCGATCCATAGCAGCACACAACTGATATTCAGTGGTACACAACCACTCCTAGTAATGCACAACTAATATCTAGTGACACATAGTCACTACTAGTGGAACACATGCACTACAGTAGTACATAGCTACTCTCTAGAGACCCACAATCTCCACTATAATCAACTAGTAGCTACACAAGTTATTACCATGTAGTATAACAGTCTCCTGGAATCAAATCATATCATCATCTACATCATCTCTCAAGGCCATACTCTATCTGAGTAACCGAGTATGATGTTGAATAAATCATGTGTTGAGCCTAGCACACTCAACATAGTGTCTTGCATAGGTCACTCACTCAATAGAGTGATACCGGGACCGAGGATGATTTTAGGGGCTAAATTTCACTCATGGGGTAATTTTCCATGTTTTTTCCCAAAAAACGATTCGTTATTCTAAAACTGATTCAAACAAATTCTATAGGATAAAATTATTTTACCTTAAAAATGGCCAAAAAATTATTCAAACTATATAAAATACTTAGAAATTTGAATATTATTACAAATATTGGAAACATTTTATAGTTGGCATATGAAGGATTAGTAATATTTTCCAAGGTTTCTACATTTTAAAATAAATTTCCATCCTTAAAATCATCCCTGAACAGGACCATTCTTCTAATCTGGATGTACATCCTAGAAGAATAGTTGTCCCAACAGATGTTGAATGTCCTCAATGGCTACAAGAACCATCCTCTCCACTACATTATCTCTAAGACATACTAGCATTATGTGAATGAATCATATCTAATTTGTACTGACATGATTTGGAGTACCATCTACATCATCTCTAAGCCATACTATCATGATGTGAATGAATCATGTCTAAGTTGTACTAGAATGATGTAGATCAATGCATTTGCATCATCTCTAAGTTGTATGATCATATCTAATTTGTACTAGCATGATTCTCTGCATCATGTATAATTTGTACTAGCATGATCATATCTAACATGATGTGATTCATCTGCATCATCTCTAAGTTGTATGATCATCTCTAAGTTGTACTAGCATTATGTTCTGCATCATATCTAAGTTGTACTAGCATGATGTGACTTAGGCATAAGAATCATCTCTAAGTTGTACTAGCATGATGTCAATGCATCATATCTAAGTTGTACTAGCATGATGTGTCTCAGGACATTTGTATCATATCTAAGTTGAATTAGAGTGATGTTAAAGAATCATATATAAGTTGTACTAGCATGATACACATCAACAATTTTTCAACCTGGACCATTCTCCATAGGGAGAATGCATGTCCATCAACACTCCCTCCCAACAGAGGAGGTAAACTCCTCCCTTTAAACCAAGGGAGCAATATTCATAAGTCCAAGCTTATCCCTCAAGTGTGAAAACTTTATCTTGGATAGAGGATTTTTCAAAATATCAGCTTTCTTCTCATCGATGGAGATGTACTAGAGAATCACTTCTCCCTTCTAGACTTTATCATGAAGAAAATAATACTTTATATCAATGTGCTTTGACCTGTAATGGAACATGGGGTTCTCTTAAAGATTTACACAAATCCGATTATCACAATGTATCACAGTCAAATCTAGAACCTGATCAAATATTCCAAAAACAATCTTACAGAACCATACTTCTTTCATACAAGTATTACAAGCTGCAATATGTTGATTATTTGGGTTGGTTTTCATTGATTTCAACCCTTGAAGAAAGTCTGGTAGTGAATTCTAGTAGCATAAAGGTTTGGGTAATGGACCCAAGTTTGTTTGATGTATAATGGTATGATTTTTAATATATTTGAAGGTAAGACTATTTTATATGGATAGTACATGTCATGTCATTTCTGGTGGTATGTGGAATGTCACATAAATCCTCACGGTTAGAGATTTATGGCCATGTGAATTTGGAGAACCCCCATGAATCATCTAGAAGCCCCAAAAGGTCAAAGTAGTCAAAGTGGTTGCAAAGAAGAAATTATTTAAATAATACTATTCTATATGGATAGTACATGTCATGTCATTTCTGGTGGTATGTGGAACATCACATAGCTCCTCACGGTTAGAGAGTTATGGCCATGTTAAGTTGGAGAACCCTCATGAGTCATCTAGAAGCCCCAAAAGGTCAAAGTAGTCAAAGTGATTGCAAAGAAGAAATTATTT
>CBVK0103789132.1:0-12957 GCA_900067695.1 Picea abies | reverse complement strand
GGTTGTTAAATTTATTGAGAACAATGCCCCATGTGTTATATTACTAGGAAAAACTTGGATTGAAAAGGATCATGCCAGAATAAAAGAAGAGGAAGTCCTGGAACAGAAGAAGCAAGAATTAAAATATTTCATGACTAGGAGGATAGCACACTTAATTGAAGAACAAGAGAATAGATCGAAGCTATTTAGAACCAAAAACTTGGATATTGAAGTTGAAAGGACACAAGAAGACTCACAGAAGACTGAAGCACCTACCCCAGATTGAGAAGAAGTATTTCCCTTGAATCTTATGAAAGAACCATGAAGTTACTATGCCAAAAGGAGATAAGAATCAAAATGAAAAGAGGAATATCGAGACAAAGATCACAAGGAAGAAGGCTAGAAAGCTCAGTAAGAAGAGAGCAAGGATAGAAAAGTTGCAGAAGATTCCAGAGAGAACTTCGCCAAAGGAAGATTTGCAAAATTGGAACTTCGTCGAGATATCAGAAAAGCGCAACATGGAATTTCTCCATGGCGAAGAAATATAGTTGTTGAAATCATTATAACTGTTAGCCCCACGCCCAAAATGGTTATAACAGTAGTTATGGCCAAAAATCTCACCATCAGACCATTGGGACTGCGCCACAAAGGACAGAAATACGTTGATGAATGCCTCTTGTCCATTGGAGAGATCTGTTACATCACTATCTACTTATTCCGTCAACTGTTGCACCAAGAACACTTTTGCAAATTGTATCAGAGAGAACTCATTGCTACCGCATTGTTTACTAATATTGACACTTGTTCTATTGCATTGTGCACTCAGTTATTGACCTAAGAGCGTGCATGTCTGACGAGCTCAGTGTCACAGAGAAAGTCATCGAAGAAGTTCTAATCAACCTTATGGCTGAGAAGGTGATGTCCGTCGGAGCTCAAGATTCATCAACGAGAGGAGTGCAAGTCTCCTCGTCGACTAATCATGGATTCGGACCATCCCGACTTGCAGCAGAGAAGAGAACCAAGCACCGAGATGACTTGGAAAATGCGAAGATAATCCCAACTATTCTACCTGACTACATCCCGCCTCTAGCCAGCGCGGTGAGTCATGACAATGTCCCGAGGGACTTTGATTACACCATGGTTATTGCGTACCTCCCGAAGGGGATACATGTAGTTAGAACGCAGTAGGATAAGATCACGATGTTGAAGTTCAGCGACTTCAACCTAGGGGACTGCAAGAACTATAGCATTATCTCTCCTTACAAATATTTGATCAGGACGAAGGGGAAGAATTTGAAAATAATCCCCCGGCCATGGACTATGAAACTCGCGCAGTACACCCTCTTAAATGTGATGAAGATTCCACATTTTGGAAGGCACCAGGAGGTTAACGCCTGTGTTAAGCTCCTGCTATCATGATACCATGGCATCTATCTATGGCTAGACTAACGCATCACAGTCGATCTGATGTTGATCCATAGGATCACCAAATTGAGCATACAGGGACCCGACCCATAGGACTTATACCCAGGGAAGGCTATAGATCATGCATTGGCACAGAAGATAAAAGACACATATGGTGATGTAGAAAAGGGGATGCTAGGATATAAGGTAGCTTTCATCCATAATGGCACAGTGTGCCTAGCCTACCAATTGATTGTAGGAAAGCTCCTGAGAAAGAACACACCTACACAGGTCACAGGATTTGTTGTTGACCTCGCCGGGAAATGTGTAGAAGGACTCCAGATGAACTAGGTGAATTACTTGGTCAACCAGCTAGAATTAGACTGTCGTGAAGCTCAAGATCAAGGATATGAGTTCCACTTTAGTTGGCTCCTTATCCTCATCGCATTTACTACCTTGGAGATGCCAGAAGGTGTGACCTTCCTGAACATTGAGTCATTCGAGCCACTCGCTAAGAATTCTAGCATGCTCTGGTACTCGAGTGATATGGGAAAACAGTGGCAGTCGAATGTGGTATTTCATACATATTATCTCCAACTGAAGAGGGATATTGTAGTTTTCCCTCACATGACACTGAACACCCTACACTGGTTCAGACCCCTCATGAAGTTCTGTGTAGATTGACACTTCATCTATATCATCGTGCGCACAAATAAGCATAAAGAAGAGCTTCAATCATACTGCAAGCTCACAGAGGAAGAACTTGAAGAGATAACCAAGGACTGGTCTGCAGAGCTCCTCATCCCTACTGACCCCACAGAAATGTTTGACCCTAAACCAATTGGCATCCCAGAGACCACTCATGAAGGAAAGGATACCCCTGGACCTAGAAGAAGGAAGAAGACTGAAGAGGTACAAAACCTAAGTAGTGCATCAATAGAAACTACTTCAGGGTCACCTAGCCAACGAGGTCATGATGAAGGATATCAAGAAGCGACCAATGGAAAAGAAGATCAGGAGAAGCAAGGAAAAGTAACACCACCTAGGGATCCTCAGGATGAGACTGATCCCTCTAAGAAGAGGAAGGTTTCTCCCACGACACCCACTTCCCAAAATAAATCCAGAGCCACCTTGACTAAAATGCAGACTGTGTTAGCTATAGATGAATTTGACTTCATCATTGCAGCAGTGGAAGATGCCTTGCATGACATCTTGTAGAAACATGAAGCCAAGAAGGAGGAGATGTATGACAGAATTGAGATTGAACTCAAAGGGGTATAGCAGGCCCTTCACTCTAGTCACACAGTATCCACTGCGACCCCAACATCAGAAGCACCAGAGTTGGGAGATGAGCCTACCCAACTCCACAGACTAGCTGATGTGACCGAAGCTCACCTTCGTCGAGTGCAGGAAGAAATAAAGTAGGCCACAAAGGCCCTAAAGCAAGTAGAAGAAGTATTCATAGAGACACGTTGAGTTGCACAGCAATAGAAGGATGTTATCCAAACAAAGTATGAAGAGGAGAAAGCACAGATCCAATAAGAGAAAGAGCAGTTGCTTGCAGAATAGCTCAGAGTCAAAGAAGCAGTCAGCAGATCACTTCGCTTTGTGACAGGATTAGAGCAAAAATTGGATGAACCAGTAGAGGAGCAAGTAGCACAGCTTGCGAAAGTTATCCAATAGCGTTAATAGAGAATCGTAGATTTGGAGCTACAGATAGTGCCCAGCACTCTGCAGGATGTGCAGGATCAAAGAGAAGCAACTACTTGAAGCACAGTTGAGAGAATCAAGGCCCTCACCATGGAATGTAAACAGCTAAGTGATCGTAGTGCCCAGACTTATGAGTGACTCACTGAGGATCATGAATTGAAGGCACTGGAGTCACAGCTCCATGAGGCAAAGTAGCAAGCAGAAACAGTACAAGCGCAGTTGAAACCCTTGTCAGCAGTCGAGAGGATGAAGCGATCCCAAGAATAGTGCACTGCTCAACAGCAGGTCGACACCATTCAGAGCAAATTCATGGAAGCGACTTAGAGGCTCCAACCAATACACGATGAGGCTTGCCAACTATTCGCAAAGATTGAAGGTCAAGGAGTATAACTGGAGCAAGTCATCACTGCAGTCGAACATCGGTTAGAGGGACATGTCAACGAAGCAGTTATCCAAGAGTTTGTCGAGTAGGAGGCCTTGGTGCAACAACAAGTTGAAGCAACTCGAGCCAAGCTCGAGGCTTTTGAAGCAGAGCTACCTAGACCAGAGTGACTCGGAACAAGTCACAGGAGATTTTTGGGGGCCTATTGGCCCTTGACCAAGTTTTGAGGATCCTTGGTCATGTTTGACCTATTTTTGGGACTTCGACAGGATTTCAAAGGTGGAGCGCAATTCGAAGCAAATATCGCAAGATCTGGACCCCTTTTTAGGGATTTTTGGGTTTTGGGCTTATGTAACGGGTATGGGGATATCGGCCCATGGGTTTACCCATGTTTAGGCCCTTTTTTTAATGTATAAATAGAATTCTAGGTGATGTAAGAAAATTTCTAAAAAGAGGGTTTTGGTACCATGCTAAGTGCAAGCAATGATTGTAAATGCTTTGTGCATACTGTCTGAAGATTTGCAAGGGTAAGTGCAGTTATTGTAAGAGACTGTGAAGAGGCTTTGTGTTGTAACTCAGGGAAGGAGGATCTAGTGGAGTGCACGCAAATCTCTTGTCCTCTGTGGAGTAAGATATCATGGCTCTGTGCATGTAGAAGATTGATAGAAAGAAATAAAGAAGAAGAAGAGTTGGTGGATGTAGCCCCAGGGTGGGGGTGAACCACATATATTTCATGTTGTGGTTTCTTTGTGCTTTATGGTTGTTCTCTTGTTTATGTGGTTAAATTCTTAGTGTGCACTGATATATGCTTAGAAGAATATAATACGATAGCTTAATGATGAATAATGTGAATGAATTCTAGATCTGATCTATGTTGGTATGCTTAGTGCTTGAATCTATTGGGTCTGTGTGAGTACTGCGTTGATCTGTTATTAAGGTTTAGTTGTGCTACAAACTAATGCTAGATATTAATGAACTATAACTGTTAAGTGCTTTGTTAAGGTGTTACAGTCACATATCTTTGTCCCAACTAAGGTTGCAGACACTGGAGTCCTGCATCCACCCCTGCCTCTACCTCGGGTGAGACTTCATCTGCTTCGCAGGTGTTTCCGAAATGGTCGATAGCTAGGTTTTTGTTGGTGCACTCTTGAGCGATGAACCTCGGGTTTGCCCATGTGCCAACACACTCAATCTCACTCTTTTTTTCATATGGATACATGTAAGGCCTAATGTTAGGTGGTACACTTCCTGGTTGCAAATGAATAGCATGGTCATGATCTGAAGCAAGTGGAAGACCCTTAGGAATTTCACCAAATACCTTGGAATGATTGTTGATGACTATTTGGAGGTCTAATGGAGTAAAGGGTATAGATGTTTGAACATCATGTGAGCATAATTGTGAAACTACACCCTAGTGTCCCTTTTTAAGTATGTTTTCATGCTATTAGAGCTTATCATTTTAGATGGTTTCCCTTGGATACCTCTAAGCTCATTTTCTTTGTCATCTGAGGAAAATCTCATGAAAATATTTTGAAAATTAAGGGCCATTGTTCCTAATGATTGTAACCATTGGACCCCTAATATAACATTAGCACCCCCTATTTGGATGGAAATCATGGGTCTATCCAGTAAATACTCCCCCATGTTGAGCTTAATAATAGGGTATTTCCCTGGACAATTTATGGTACCTCTATTTGAAATCCTTACTTGAAACTTTGGTGCATGATATACAAAGAAATTGATATCTTTTGCTAATTTGTAATTGATGAAATTATGGGTACTACCAGAATCAATCAATAATGTTACCTTTTATTCTTTTTGATGTATCAGTGTATCTTGATGGTTTGTGGGTTTGTGGAGTATTGATGTTATACAATGCATGACAATATATTGTTGGATTCATCTCTTCTAGATATGGATTTTGTGGCAGTTCCAATTCCTTATCTTCTTCCTCTTCACAGTCTATGTAGAATAATTTATTCTCACCTCATTTATGCCCCTTACTATACTTGTTGTCACAATTGAAACATAGTCATTTTTCTCTTCTTTCATCCATTTGTTGAGGTTTCAACCTTGTCGGTTCAGGTATGCTTGTCTTATGAACCCCAAAATCATCTATGCTTCTTTTGTATGATCCAATGGTAGACTTGTGTGTGTGTTGACAGGCGTTTATGACACACCATCAACTAGAAGGGAATAGTCTAGTTTGAGGTTGTCTAAATAACCCAATCCGTTTGGAATAACTACCCCTGACAGGTTTAATGGCTTCGTTAGCCGATAAATGGATCTAATCTAAATTATGAAAATAAAATAACTAACTATGCATTAACGAACATCTACTATACACATTCACTATTCTCACTTTTATATACAACATATACAAATAAACAGGTGCAATATTTACAAGAAACCTTGTAAACTAAGGTTGTACAAGAGAACCAAATCGTAGAAAAAATTAAATAGATATAGAACATTGATCTGAAAACGAGCAAGTATTTTACGCAAGTTTTCAATTAAGAATCATTTTCTGGATTAAAGGGCCTTATTCATTAAAGTCTCCACTCATTAACTCTCCATTACTCTCTTCCTTACTCTCCCCTTACAAAGGTCTCACATAAGGCATTATATAGTTTTTCCTCACTCCCTCTTAAGAAAGAGCATTAAATGCTAGATCCACAAAAATAGGACCTAATTACAAAAGAGGAAAAACAAGAACCATGAATGTAGGATATCAAACTATCTTCAAGTACATAAAGGGAAAAGTCTCAAAACCAACCAAAGACTCCTCATCCATGTCCTTGATTCTCTCAACCTATAATTGAGAATAATGGCAAATTGGTGTGAGGTGGTTTTTCACATAAAAACCAATTTCCAAAATGATAATTTAATGATAAATACATGAGTCTAATTTCCCTCACAAGTTTTAATCAATTTACATCAATAATGAATAATAATGTATGAGTTTTTCAAAAGCTCATAAAGCATAAATAATACGCATGAGCATCTCATAAAGCATAAGAATGCATGAGACCCTTTCCTCACAAAGCATTATTAAAATGCATGAGAAATATAAAACTCAAAACATATAACTTCACCGCTCTGCAAATCAACTTGGTGAACACAGTAAAGTCCTTCCATGTGCGAAAAATATGTTCGGATCAAACATACTACTAATCTAATTTTAACCTTGAAACTAAAAAAAAAATGAATGTAAATAATAATGTTTTAACTTAAATAAACAAAGTATTTAGTCTTAAATGTTAATTTACATTCACAAAATATAAATCAAAACAAATAGAAAATCATTAACCTATGACTGACCAGTATTTAAAGAAAACTTTTGGTTGTGCCTTCCTGTATAATGTTGCTCCAACAACTTGTATGTTAAGAGAAATCTATAGCAAAAGGTTGTGTAATTCTAAGATTGTGACAGTGTCAGGATGAAAATCACTTTGACTGGAAATTTAAATATTATTTAAAATGCAAAAAGAACAACTTTCAAATCATGATTCTTAGTGAAGATATAATAGACTAATTGACAAGAAAAAGTTTACAAAATAAATAATATACAAAAGAAAGGATAAAAATCCTCCTCTGAATTTCTTCAATCTCCTTGTGCCTCTGAACTTTCTCATATATTTATGCAATGAATGAACAGTCTGGGTGTCACTAACAATTTCCGCCACCTAAAATTTTCCTCGAAAAGAAACCACAATATCTCTCAAATTGCATGTTTGTTTGGGGAAAATCTATTGAGTAAGTTAAATGGGCCCATTATGCAGATGGGTTTTCAGTCGTTTCTTGAGATTCCTCACAGTTTGGATGCCATCAATCCCACAAAATTGTTTGTTTGTTCTTGAACGCATTTCCAAATCTTATCTGTTGTTGCTCATAAATTATTTGTTGCAATCCAATATTATTTTTGGATTAATTATCTTGAACATATTTAGATAATAAAATCAAGCCATGATTAGATCCGTACCAAATATCTAATAATAGAAACATGTGAAACAAAAATAAACCAATTTAATAACCTAAATATAAAATTGTGAATAAAACAAAATCTAGAACAATAAATTTAAATGAATTTAAACGAAAAACTAACTATAAGTTATAAACAAATATCAGTTATATTTTCCTTTCAAATATGATCTTAAAATTCTAGAAGCTTCAAGTTGATGGAGAGGAGAAAAATATTAATTTTGGGTTTCCACAAAATCAAACAAATGATAGATAATTCTTTTTTTTAATTTTTTTTATTTTGAAATGAGATGAAAAATGACAAAAGAATTTAATCAATTAAACCTACCAAATGATTTTGTCAAAATAAGAAACCAACCAAGATAGTATTTGATGAAGTATTGAACCCATTATTCAGAATAGACAAACTTGCTAATGAGAAAAAGACGAAAACATAATCATAATTTAAATGAAAGTAAATAGTTGATAAAAGTTAATGTTTTCGTTTAAATTAAGATTTCTATTCTTGTCTCTCCTTCATTCAAATTTGATCAAATGTGAACAAATGCAATAGAAAAGATGTGTCGCAATAAGATTTCTTGATGTAAAATCATTGTTATTAATCCATGTCTTTAACCAAGCCAATCTCATAGCAGATAAATTCAATAAGGAAGAGGTAATAACAAACTCTCAAATTATGAAGCTCGTCCATCAACATCAAAACTTTGTAGAAAGAAAAATGAAATGGCATTTGGATTTCATGAAATTCAAACCAAACAAAAGAAAATAATATAAACTCAAACCAACCTCAAAACAAAGCAAACCAATACCAATCCAATCAAGTCAAAGGGAAACAAATGAAGAATCCAAGTAAAATTTAGAGGGACCCTAGATTTTGATTAAAGAAAAAGAAGGGGGTTGTTGTAGGCAACCAAAAAATGGAGACTCATTGGGCGGAGCAATTATCTCTACATTGATTTAGACCATATCATTACGAGGAATTATAGTAAGAGGTACCAAGTTGTCATATCTTCAAATTTCCTTAAGAAAATCCCTTGTTTGGTCTATATAGTATTGATATTAGCTCTACAGACATATATAGATTGATGTTACCATAGTTCATGAATTGAGGGGAAATATCTTGTAAATAATTAAAATCTAAACTATTGTTTCACCAATGGGTCATGACAATTTTAAGAAAAGGACTTCAGTACCATAGGCATGGTCGTTGCTTCCAGCAGGCATTCATAGCCTCAACAGGGTTTCCTTTTAACCTATATGATCACCTTGATCCCATCTAATAGTTTAAGCACATGTGATGGATCATTCCTAGAACTATTAAGTTTTATTCTTATAACATTTTGGTGACTAACGTAAAGTCACTGCTCTGACTTGGTGACCAGTTAGTAAGCAGCGTCATCCACAAAAATCCATGGAGGTGAGAAAGTTGGCTCGTGATGAGACCTCTTGTCCTTTAGTTGAGATGAATGAAGGCCACTACCCTGGCTTGGTGACCAGAAATGGTAATGTCACTTCTATAAAATTCCTATGGTCATGATGGATCGACTCGTGATGAGACCTTCCAACTCTCAATTAGAAACTTTATGCTTCATTATTTCAAGCTCACAGGTGATCCAATCATGGAATTTGATTTTATTCTATGAATAAGAGATTATCTAGAAGATGGGGAAGAAAAAATGGAATGTCCCTTAAGGACTAGGATGGTGTAAAAAGTCTTATAATAGCCAAGATAACCATAGATCACTCCAACTTTCAGAGACAATTCCTTACAAGAATGTTGAAGGGAAAGAAGAATGGTAACAATCCAAAAATTGTCTAATAGAGTTGAGATAAATCTTATTTCAAGACTAGATTTGGACTATCTCAGGTTATTTGGAGACCAGCAGGTGGTATGATCTTTTGAATAATATTTCCATATGGTGATAAGTTTCAAACAACAAATTTATTAAACTAGAAATATAGACAAACAATAAAGAAAAGACTCACTCAAAAATAGAAAAGAAAGAGCATTCAACAAACCAAATTATCTTTTATTGACAGAAATCAAAATTAGAAGTGCATCAAAAAAAACAAATCAAAACAGCAAAAGCACACTTTCATAAAACAATTTTGGCCAAAGATAAACTCGAGCTTTTGGATCTACTAGCATCCCATTGTAAAACAAAGGAAGAACTAAATCATATAAAGTCTCATGTATGGGAAGGTTATTTCCTTAAGATAATGCTTCATGAGATGTGAGTTTATTCAAAGATTAAAGAAAACAAAAAAATTCCTATTAAGATGAGTGCAGTCCTACTCATGAGACCTTGGGTCAGGGTTGAATTCAGATGAATTGATAGTTCAAATTTACTTATCTCCTTACTTTCCATTTGAAAATTCCCATGATGATAATGCATTTTTGAAAAGAAATATTCAACAAAAAGAAGAGAGAAAAGGATTAAAGTGGACTTCCCTGACAACATTCATATGATGGTTCTCCTTGTGTACCCACTTGTGTTCATAACTACATTATTACAAAAAGAAACAGTGAGAAAGAAAACTAAAGGAAACCTACTCCAAAACCTACTTTAACTACTAAACAAATCGAAATACTAAGTGAAGTCTTTCTTCCAATGTAACCATCGGAGTAACTCCAATCCTGCAATGAAAACAAAATCGAATATTAGTAACAAGAATGGTAGTATATCAAAATATGAAAAAAATACATCATACTTACCTTTATAATCATCATTTAGAAACAAATCAAGCATGACCTTACCATTCCCTTGAAAATTCTGGATGTATGAATCCTCTAGTCATTTTACAATCTTGTCGTAATATGGGTCATAATGGCATGGAAGAATGTAAGTGAGTTTGGAAAACTTGTCAATATTGTGGGGACCTAACATAACCATCGGCCAAGGCTGAAGTGCCCCATCCTCCTGGAAATTCTCGAAGTGTTCATCAATTTCTTCACATGGAGGACCTAAAAATATCATGTCATGCTTACCTCCTAGATATTTAAGTAGAAACAAAGTAAGCACGACTTTATCTTTATTATGAATAATTTTTAGATATGAATCCTCAAGCCATTCTAAGATCCTGTCAAAAAAATTAGGATGCAAACTATGACTTTAACGAACTATATCTGTCAATGGGAAAAACATCATAAGAGGATTCATGACATCAATTAGATTATTGGTTTGAACACTTCCTTTGATGAGATGGATCGTTTCAAAACATGAAGCATACTCATTAAAATTTGAACTAATCAAAGAATGAATACGCAATGTAGAATATTTGATCTCCATATGAATGAGTGCATTGTACTTTTCAAAAATAAATCGTGTAAAATCATCTTGCAACATATTTTTCCCATGTGAGTGATGAAAGTGAAAGACTGTCAAATCTCACTTCATAAATGTTAAGTTTGAAATTAATTTCACCAAATCTTGGCATATCAAAAAGATCATATTGTGATGGAAAAAAGTAAGATACCATGGGAAAAATATCATGCACACCAGAATCTAAAAAGAGATCAAGATATAAAGAGTAAAATGAATTAGAAATGATCGCATGAAAAGATTCTCTTGAGTTATGATAATTAACAATGGTATTCTCAAGACATTCCTCTTCACTTGCCTTAATTACTTCACTCTGTTTTGGTGATAAATCCTTCAACATAATATGATTTGCCTCCTGTATGATAGACAATTCAAAATTTTCATGAACATTATCATGATCACTGGGATTTTCCAAGATACTTTCATGACAAACATCTAATATTTCCTATGGATAAGGTATGATTTTTGGATGAAGGTTAAAGGTTCCTTCTTTAAATTTCAGTTCTATATCTCTAATATGTTTTATTGGGATATTAAAACATTGAAGATCATTTTCATCACCTAAGTGTTCTTCAATAACTAAATTTAAGTAATGATTAGAGAAAGAGTTAGAAGAATATGGACACTCACCTTGACCCAACATCAAATCTTCTTCCACGATGGTCGAGGACTAAATATATAATGATTTAGAGGAAAAACAAGTTTGATTGTCAGTAAGAATACTTTCAATAGATTCTACCTCCCTTGCTTGTTAAAGATTTTATAATGGATCCCTCTCATCCTACAAACAAAATTCATCTCGCAATTGAGTGATAAGATTTGTAACTGATTCATCATTCGCGATTAAAAATGGTTGGATGAAAGTGGCACAAACATCAGAGAGGAGATTTAGTACAAATGGCATATCATTAAGATGAAATTTACAAAGAACATGATGGATGCTTGTTAAAAATCCCTCTGGAGGTGAATCGCCATTGATTAATAGAGCCTAAAATTATTCACATAATCGATTATAATCATAGATTTCAAAAGCATCTAAAAATTCCTCTACAAATTGAAACCAATCAACAATGTGATATGTTGGAAAAGACTCAAACCAATTTTTAATCCGGCCCCTGAAAGTAAAAGCAAACAATATGCATAAAACCTTTAAATCTAAAATATCATGCTTGATGCATTTACACCAAAACTTGTTAAGATGGTGTTTTGCAGATACATTCCCCCCACCATCAAAGGTGAGTTTGGACAAGTGAGAGACTGTCTTGTTGGGAATATCAGATAATGAGAAGTGGAAATCATGTTCCAACACAGTGATTTGGGGACCCATGGGAAATTAAATACATTTGAAACAAAGACTTCTGCAAGGCCAACTTGTTAGTATGGACTGCCTTCTAGTGCATTTCAAGATGACACGGAAGAAGAATTTATAAATTTGGAATCATGATAGGCTGAGGGGTAAAACATTTAATCATCAAATTTACCTATTCCCTCCTTCTAGCACCATTTTTTTACGGCGTTTATGACACACCGTCAACTGGAAGGGAATAGTTTGGTCCAAGGTTGTCTAAATAACCCAATCCGTTTGGAATAACTACCTCTGATGGGTTTAATGGCTTCGTTAGCCGATAAAGGGATCTAATCTAAACTACGAAAAATAAAATAACTAACTATGCATTAACGAAGATATACTATATGCATTCACTATCCTCACTTTTATATACAACATATACAAATGAACATGTGCAAGATTTTGGAGAAACCTTGTAAACTAAGGCTGTACAAGACAATCGGATCTTCGGAAAAATTAAATAGATTTAGAACATACTACTAATCTAATTTTAACCTTGAAAGTTTAAAAAAAAGGAAATAAATGAATGTAAATAATAATGTTTTAACTTAAATAAACAAAGTATTTAAGCTTAAATGTTAATTTACATTCACAAAATATAAATCAAAACAAATAGAAAATCATTAACCTATGATTGGCCAGTATTTAAAGAGAACTTTTGGTTGTTCCTTCCTACATAACATTGCTCCAACAACCTGTCTGTTAAGAGAAATCTATAGCAGAAGGTTGTGTAATTCTAAGATTGTGACAGTGTCCGGATGAAAATCACTTTCACTGACAATTTAAATCTTATTTAAAATGCAGAAAGAACAACTTTCAAATCATGATTC
>CBVK0103789113.1:0-11305 GCA_900067695.1 Picea abies | reverse complement strand
AATCAAAATAATTTTATTTTAGAGTAAATTCAAATTATTTAAATTTAAAAGATTAGCTTCAAATATATTTGAGAAACACAAACCTTTAACCAAAGCATTTTATTTTATTGCATGGAGGAGAGAACCAAAGACTGAATTACGAGAGATTTAAAAGATCCATAGCTTTCCTAGATGACATCGGATTGGAGTATCATCCTTTGCGTTGTGAAGTACCTGGAGAGGCGTACTCGGCCAACTGATCACATGTTCCAAACAAGCATCTTATCTGTGAAATAACTGACAAGGCTAGTTTGGGAAAAATCCTTAGGAGATTCGTTTCAACACTTTTGGGCATCAGATTTCGATTCCATGAGTTGTGTTGGGATCAAAATGGAGAGAATCATCTGATTGACCTATTTCGGAGAAGAAAAATTCACTTTGACGGAAACCAAAAAATCACACTCAAAGACATTTTTAATGAAAGTTTGGGTCCCACATTCGTTGTTGCTTCACTCAAAATTGATTCTACAAGTTCTTGTGTCATATATGATGTATAGGGACTTAGTTCATCCTTTGATTTTATGTTGATATGTTGGTAGCACAAAATTACAAATCCACCAAAATAGACAACTAATGTCTCGTGCGCTTAGTACTGTCTAGGAGCTAAAAGGACCAAATTTCTCTTGAAGTGCATTTTAGAACCAACGCAAGACCAATAGGTATTGTGGTTAACCGATCTAATGCTAGGCGATGCTTTCACAATGAATATTTAGTCATAACATCAAGAAACACAGAAAGCAAGTTATTACCATGTGCACGAAGAAAGCCACTGGAGACGCAACAAACTTAATTATGATTGCAATATGAAGTGGGTTAGGCACAATAGGTGATTAGTGAATGGATTTCTAATTAGGTGTAAAGAGTTTAGTCATTGATAATGTAAGGATATTTATTGATAAGCGCAACAAGAAGGTATACGAGCTAGGAGGGGGACGAGATAGGCCTCAAGACGAAAGTGGTCTATGCTGAGTTGGTCAGCATTGGAGAGAGGGAGAAGATTGTCATCAATGTGCTTGATGATGACAAGGGTTTGACGTCCTTCCACTGACGAATTTGTTATAGGAGAGGGAAACTTGTCAACAGGTAGTGCATCAGGGAAGAAGAGGTGAACCTCGTCGATAAGCAATCTAATGAAGCGAAAGTCAAGGACATTGTTGAAATGAGATGTAATAGCGCAAGTGGAAGTGAGTAAGCTTGTGAAAGGCATGCCCGTGGCGAAGATAATCATGTGACCAATATCGGTGATACAACGTTGATCATGCGAACTTTGTCGATGATGAAGATGTGTGTCAGTGACATTTGGTGGAAGCATGCTAGTGCATCAACCAAGTTCACAACACAATGGCCTATGTATATGCGAAGAAATCAATGGCATGCTAATGCGACGGTGGAAGAAGGATGTGTTCACCAGCACGTTGTGTATCGGTGTAGGAAGAGGGACCTTGCTAAAGTGTATATTGTTGGGTAGACGTGATCAGAATGGGAACTACAAATGATAAGGCAATGAAGTGTGAGGAGAACTCAGGATTAGTAGTTTACATGAGAGAGAGAGAGAGAGAGAGAGTGCAAGGGTCCTAGTAGGAAAAAATGGAGGGGGGCCCACTTCTTGTCTTGGATAGATGCTAAGAAAAAAAATTGGCAGGTTGTTGTGCACGTGCAACAAATGGAAATACACTGGTAGAATCCATAATCTCTGCTAGTCTTTCCTAATTGATAAGAAAAAAATGTAGAAGGTCATATAATTACATTTAAGATAAAAAATTCTAGGAATTATGTGCAACAGTTACCTAAAAGATTCCATCATGCTTGGCTCACTGGAGATGCCTACATATTGGATAATGGAGCTTGTTTTTTGTAGATGGAGGATGAATGATGATGAGATTTATTTCCTTAAACTATGTTGGCAATCTGGGTTGTTATCTCCATCTTGGGGCTGATATATATTTTTCATGATAAATATTTTTCACTAGGTGCGTATAGATATCTTGCAGTTGTTGCTCCACTTCCCGTGAGTGTCCATAGCACCGATGTAGTCACCACGGTGTCACATACCTTTCTCTATTGTTAGAAAGCATCCAAAGTCACGACAAGGATATCTGCATGTCCCTTAGTCTAATCAAACTTTCGTTTCCATTCTTACCGATTTATTTAGTGCATTCTTAGCATTTGGTGGATGGGGAAAGCGATGGCCTTTTATCCCGATAGGGGATGATTTCCACCTATTGAGATTTATTTGAATAATTTTTGCATTTGGCTAGGTAAAGATATCCCTTTTGGTTTTCATCCTTTAGAATTTGACACTTAACCTTTCACGTGAGAAGCTACTTAGTGTGTGGATGGTTCCTCTGTTACACAGGATATTCTCACCAACCAATACGCAAGGATGACCATTGATTAACCACTATGCTCAGTCATGGTTTAAATTTTGTCACAAAATCCCCAAATAGTTCTGATTCATGTTCAAACAGAGACCCCTAATTCCGCTCATTAGCTAGGAAAGAGATGTAAGCTTATTCATGCATGCTTCCAATGCAAAGGTGTTGCCTATGAAAAAACAAATTGAGGTGAGTGGTTTGTATGTCATCAAATATAATCATGGATCAAAATTTAAGAAATGAACTTCTATGAAGGGAAAATATGACGATGAAAGAACGAGAAGGGAAGTGTTGAATTAGGATATGAACTCAGCCCAAAACCTTTCTACAACTAGAAAATTAAAACCTTAGATGAATGATGATCAACAATATGCAATTAGTAAAGAAAGTGAAATGATAAAGAAATCACAGATTGAGTGTTTCCATCATTTTCGAGGTTATTCATGTATTCCAACCAGCTAGAAGTTTGTATCTTCTTGAAACAACTAATCCATGTGAAAGATTATACATGTATTACTTCATTCATATGGGTTTCAGTGCAAGCATTGGTAGAGAATTACACCTCTCATTATGATTTTCTGAAGACTTCCAATTCAATTTTTCATCCGTATGCTTCAGGGGTAAAGATTGGTGAGAACTCCAATTAGTTGTCTACCATATTATCTTCTTTGGTCTTGTGAGTTCTTTTTTCCCTCTCCACTTCTTCAATCTCTAGAACTGATGTTACAAAATGACATGTTTAATTAACCATAATTCTAATAGTGCATGATCAATTCAAATCCTCTGAATACGTTTGTCCTTTTCAAATCTTGTCCTTCTTTTCAAGTGTATATCTCTTTCCATGATCAAAATCTCGAAAACCTTTCTAAAAATATTTATCACAGTAATCCAAATAAAGCGATCAAAATTTGTCTAGATTTTTGGGATCAAACCACGAGTGTTACCTATTCCAGTTGTTGGGAGATAGAGTAGACTTGAGCTTAAGTGTGGGTTTGTCTAATGAAATCTTTCCTTTTGGGCAACAAATGACTATAACTGAAATGATTACTAGTTCTTCCCTAAAGAGGTATGCTTGAGAGCCATTTGATTGATCAGTATCCTTGAAATTAGATTCCATTTGAGATACATCAGAGGGAGACTAAAACTTGAAACTCTATTCCTCAAGGTGTATGCTAGATGCGAAGTACAATATTACTTTCCCCCATGATTGAAAACAGACTTTAACAATGGGAAAATGATAAATGCACCATAAATTAGTCTCAAGCATACCCTCTATTATAGAGAAACAAATGCTTGAATGAGTTCTTCTAAATAGACACCATCCCGAGTAAGGCTATGAACAACTGATGTGATCTTTCACTCCAATCTCAATATTCACCAAGATGTAAATTATTCCTCAACAGATGTTATTTCAGCATTTTGGGGTAACTGATTGTCCAACTATAAACATGAGAGTGGATGTTGTTGAAACAAGCGAACTTTGTGATTCAACTTCTCGAAGAATTCTTGCACATGGTTTCCTCATGATGATGTAGGAAAACCAATATTAAGCCAAGATCTTAGTCAGAGAAAAAAAAAATTCATCAAACTAAAAGAAGAATACTTTGATGAAAAGAACTTTTAGCTAAAGCAACCATCACAAACTGCGAACTAAACTAATCAACAATTGGTGGTATTTGTTGAAGCAATCCAAGACAAGTCCAAAATCTACCCTATTCACATGAAAAAAAAAAACATCTAAGCTATGGAAGAATAAAGAAAACAAAAATAACTATGCTAGTCCTATTTCTAACCTACCCTACATCAGCTGAAGGAAGGCTAGGTGTAAGCATAGTGCCAGTGAAGCCAACCAAGCAACTCGAAACCTGCAATCGCATATTTGTTGAAGGCCAATTGCATAGAATGGAGTAGTGAGGGATGAAAGATTGGAAGAATTGATTCATGCGAGTCTCCACTCAGCAAATTGAATTTGGTGGTGTTATGATTCGTGATACATGCAAACATGTAAGATTCTTACAACCAAGATTCAATTATTTTGTAGGATTTACGATGATCATCATAGGACTCTTGGAAGGAATTAGAAGGTGAATGACACACCTGAAGAGAATCATAAATGAAACCTGAGTGTAATTTACTTTGTGAGTGTGTTTCGAAGTGGGTGACATTGTTCATCTCATGAGTAGAAGTAAGAAAATGAGTACTTGACATGATCATCTATTGAAATTGGAGTGTCTCATTATCAATGCAGATCTCCCTGGGTTAAAATTTCACATACTCCACATGCTGAGGGGAGAGATGATATATAATTTTTGAATGGAAACATTGAGTGAAATGTGACTCCAGAACTTCTCCCATGACGTCAATGAAATCAAATGAGTGTTGGAGAATAAAAAGAGAATCCAAGGAAAATTGATGTATTTTCTCTTGAGGATTAATAGGTAATTCTAGAGCAAATTGAGATGACAGCAGTTCTTGGTTTGGATAAATATTTCTTGTGTCTTGCATGGTAATGGGTTGTACATTCGACATGATCTCTTCATGGAGATATGAGATATCATTATGCTTTGCACACTTTGTATTTTTGGTTGTTAATGTCTATGTGTCAATGTCAAAAATTTCATATTGTGTAGGAATAACGAACAATAGTTCATCCCTATTTATTTGATCCACCTCTCTCCTTCTCACTATACCTAAGAAAAAAGTGCTTCCCTAACAGAAAAATACAACCCATCAAGAGCACAATTTTCATCCTCATCTCTCCTCCTAAAACCCCCCTTCTAATGGGTGGGCATGAAAACAGAGAAGGTGTGCACCTCCAACAACACTCGCTTGTAAAAGATCCAAATAAAGTTATTCATTTATCCACATTCAATTCTGAAATGGGAAAGTATTAATCGAAAATAGGATCATCAAGATCAAATTGTGATTCAATATGTTCTCGAAATTCATATCGTGAAGGATTTAGTGTTATAGATGGACTGCCATTAAGAATGAATGATTAATCAATCAGGGTTGAGCACTCTTCTTTGTATGGTTTATCATTTAATGTTTCATCACCAAAAGAGAAATGTGAAGAGTATACTGCATGATAAATAGAGGGATTCTCATGTTAGTGATCAATACCAAACAAATTTGCATAAAGGGAATGTACATCTTCATATTCTAAAAATGATGGGGTTTCTTTAGTAAGAGATTCACCGCATACCAAAATATGTTCATGATTTTCAGAAGGGGAATTGTTACATAGTTCACACTATGGAGCTATGGGGTCTAGGATTATTGATAAACATTCTCCCATAGCTGCAATAGAGTGTTTATTAGAGATTTTTCACCCCTTTGTCTTTAGTGTTCAGTCCAGAATTTTGTGAAATAGATATGGTTTGATCATCTAGGTCACACCTTTCAAGATCAGAGACAATATAGGAAAACCAGTTCGATATTATTTGGTCTAAGGGTTTGTCATTTTCAGGAAATCTATGACAAAACTACACAACTCTTAGGGAGAAATTATCCACAGATTTGATTCTAATCCTACAAATTCCTTTAAGTTCATCAAAGAATTCATCATATACATAATCTTCATGATCTACTATAAACATTTCCTTAAGTTGTTTCCATCTATGAATCAATTTTTCTAGCAAGGTCCTAAACCAGGATTTAATTCGCCTTTCGAATGTGAGAATGAAAATTCAACATGTTTCATTTTCCTGAACAATCTTAATGTTTTGTCGAGCGATGTCAAATCATTTAAGATGCAATATAAGAAAGAGTCTAAGTCACTATATTACATATATTGGCAGCTCATTCGCTTAGAACATGTAATATAAGAAAGAGTAACAAAACTGCAATAAAACATGTATTGCGTCAAAATTTTCCATAAACAAGCATGCTCTTACAGCCCATGTGAACAACAAACATTCTTCTTGAAATAGTTTGCATCAAAATAGTGACAGATGTGAGTCCTTCTCTCTATCAAAAGTTGGCCTTGAGGGATTCTCTATATTAACAGTTTCAATGATAGTACATGAAAACTCTGAGGATAACTCTTAAAATTTAGTTGACATCGTATTCCCAAAGTAGTTCAGAAGTGTACAATGTTTGAAGAGCCAAAAGCCCCATCTTTAGGTACAATTTTAGTATTTAATGAGGTTTAATATGACCCTTGGAATTTCTCCTTCTTTCATGACTTTCACTTTTCAACGTTTGTATTATTCCCTTTGTAACGATGAAAAACAAAGACAACAATTACAATTCGAATTTTCCTTCTAGTGTTGGTGGGCCATCATAGATTTCGACCATATGTGCCCTACTAGCCATGAAGGTTGTCCTAGACATGGAAACATCTTCGTCATCTGAGTTTAACTATCGATCGTCATGGAGTTTCTAGATGTCCTATTCATCCATTTACATTATATTTTGTTATTTACATTATATGGAGTTTCTTGATGCTCCAATACTACTGCTAAATCTTTTGTTATTTCTCATTCGTCATCTTTTCCTATAGATTGCATCAGGAGAATGTTGAGCGTGACACTCCTCCACTCGGTACCTGGCACCATTCAACATATAATAGATGAGCATAACTCCAAACAAATTGTCAATACTAATCATTAGAACTCATATAACCAAGGAATTAAACAATTGAAATATCAAGTAAACTTCCTTGGATTCAATCCTTGATTCGTCTGCTCATGATTGAGGTGTTGTGTTCTATGCGGCTTCCCACAAGGTAACATATATTCATCATGAAAAATGAATGCAATATGTTAGGAACTTATTAAAACATATAACTATAAAGTTGTATATCCTGGAAATACGTTTCCAATGGTGTAAAGAATGTGCAAAATGGACACTCGAGTCAAAATTTATGGTTGTTTTATGAAAATCATTTTTTAGGTTTCAGAGGAGTTAATGGGAACTCCTCCGATTAACTCCTGCAATTTGCATTGGAGGATTTGAATTAACTCCTCCAATTTGCATCAGAGGAGTTAGTGGGACCTCATCCGATATGAATCAAAAAACGTGTTTAGGAACTGTCCTGGGTGAATTGGATACCAAGTTATGAATTTTGTCAGGTGAGATAGAGCTTATCTTGGGGATTGTTCTTATTCATAAGTGAAGATCACACGATTAACTCTGGTGTTAGGCGTATTGATGAGGCTGGAGTGATTTCTTCTGTTAGTGAGACAATGTTTGGGGTTGGTTTTGAAGCACCATAGAAACATTGATCTTACCATAGATCATAACATTAGTGTGTTAGTGAAGTTTGTGGTTAGTCCTACTAGTAAGTTTGGTGACGATCAACTCAAGTCCTCTAGGATTATGTTCGTGTCTTTAACTTTTCCATGGTTTTGGGTGGTTGTTAGGAATATCATTCGGTCATATTATTCCTTGCGTTCATTCCACAATACTGAGATTGTCCTATCATTCCATTGGTGAAGTTCCACTTAAATTTTCCGATGGCATCAACTACTTTCTTCCCAAGTGTTACGATGCCAATTCTTCACTTGTTATTCTTTTTCTTGGATCGGTGTTCATAATGACATTTTTGACTTTATATCTCTTCTTATGGAAAGAATCAACAAGAGTAGTCAACAACCGATGTGATTTTGAAGATAAAAAAAATGGTATAAATCACATCTCATGTAGCAATCGTCCTTGAGATTGTAAGATTCACCTTCAATGATGTACAAACATATAGGCCTGATCATCTCTTGTATGTTCAACATTTAGATCAAGCACCTCATTCTAATAATAACTCACAAACTGCCATCTGACCATCTCACAAACCGATCATTTCTTTCATAAAACAATATTATTATAGTTATGAACCTTTCTAATTGTAGGGAAATTTAATTGCTTAAATTGTTGCTCGTTAAATTATCAACCTGGGATATTGTGAACTTATGAGATGCTGGCAAAATATATGTAGGAGTAGGGAAATTGTTTTGTATACTATCTAATCACACATCAATTCAATTGAAAGAACACCTCCAAGAGTTAAATTGAACATGAATTCACCTTTGACATGTCTCACAATCATGTTTTTCCTTATTCCAGCATCAAGAAATTACAATGATTACATTGATCTTGAATATGCTCCCCCCATTGTATCTCCTTTTTATGCTAAGCTATATATATATATATATATGTGTGTGTGTGTGTGTGTGTGTTATATGTCCTCAATGACTGATATGCTCTCTTATTTATACATAGATCCTCTCTTTCTTAAAAGGAAAGGAGTTATAAAAAGATGAGACCAGATCCTAAATGAGTGGATTTGTTCGCGACGAACAAATCTTACATCCTAAACATGTGAACCTCATCAACATCAAATCTGTTGGTTAGTCTAAGTCTGTTTGAAGAGGAAAACAACATTATATTTCATGAGACCCGTGTCCCAAAATCAGTGTATATGAACCACAACTTGGTCAAACCATTTTATGGAAAATGACTGGCAAACTACCATAACAGGGGGTCCCTAGGTATTACCGGAATAGAGGGTCCTTGGCAGTTACTAGAACAGAGGGTCCCTAGTAGTTACTAGAACAGAGGATCCTTGACAGTTAACTGGTGAAGAGAGGATTCTAGATTCTGGTAATTAACTACTGAACTCCACAAGTAAATTATGAAACATCAATATCTACGCTAAGTAATCATCAAAACATGGGAGTTCAACCATTTTAGTGTAAATATGTTATGTGAAGCTCATTTAAGGTAGGAATGGAAAAATGTGGAAATATGAATGACGAAAGGTATGGGTATGAAAGCATAAAGTGAGTGAAAAATGGTTAAATGGCATCGTAAAATGTGTCCTTTCTGAGGCCCAACATCTCCCCCACACTCAAATCATTGCATGTCATCATGCAACACAAATAGGAATAGATGAATCATGCCCAAATTACAAGGTGTACATACAGTCTTTACTCACCATGCATGATTGTCAATGCCACATGAAAATGGATGGTGATAGGTGGAAAATGGAATATGAAACGTGAGATGATAAGAAGGTAGAGTGTAAGGAAATGAAGGAATGGTAAAAATCTTCAAGAATTTAATGTAGATGAATTCCCAAGTTAGATGATCACCTAGAAATAGAAATTGCTTACCCTATTTTACCTCCTCTGGTGGATGATGATCTGAGAGAAAAATGTTGCACTCTAGCTCATCTTCTATGTGCTGAGTTAAAACAAAAATGTTAAATTTTGGTTCTTCTGATGTATGCTAATATGAGAGGAAAATGTTGAATTCTGATTACAGGGTATGGAAAGAAAGCTGATATAGTTGCCTCTTATTATTGATGTTGGAATTGAATGTACCACTGATATTTGCAGGTCTGAAGGAGTTGGCACTATACTCTTGTTGTTGCGGCTAAAAACTATGAACACTGATCATGTTGGATGGAGGAAATGGATTGTGCTTTGACTGGTGTTGTAATTTTATTGTTGCATATGCTAATGTTGATTTCCTTAACATGCTTGCTACAAGAACTTGAATTGAATGATTGGTCCAAAAGAGTATGTTGACAACGTGCTCTTGTTGCATAGAACAAAGAATGTTTATGAACATATGCAAAAAAAAACCATGTCTCGGATTTTTTATATTCATTTCCATCTGTTCACAATTGATGTCACAAAACCTCTTCTACTAAATGTCACCTACATGAATTCTGGTAACAAATTTGCATTTTGGTTACACAACAATATTACTAGAATTGCAAGAATCAGGGTTGATATTGGCATTCGTATATCAACATCTTAATGTCATCTCAAATAAAATCAATATCATTGATTTCCCATAGAGAGGTCCAAGCATGAAAAATATTGAACTTACTATCGAAATTATGAAAATCAACAGCTACATAAATTCTGAAAAAACATTAAAAATATGCTTCAAAAACATGCATGACATCCCTCATTATGAATATTTTTTTATTTTTAGAATTTGGTGTTCCGGTAAGTATTCCCCTTCTGCAAATCTCGGTGGATAGCTAAAACAATTCTCCTCTTGTTGGTGCTTTGAATTCATTGGTATCTTCTTTGCTGCACTTAGTTTTATGGAAGGAACATCTCCATCTCCCTCACACTCAAGAGTTGGCATGTCCCCATGCTATTGAAGTATGATTTTGTTGATGTAGTCCTAGGAATTTCTTGTTGTTGACATCCATGCTAAGTGTACTTTCTGATTATGGAAAATTTGAAGATGTTGAGATCACTTTTTCAAATGATAATCTTCTACAGGATACTAAATGTAGAACTTAGCTTTCAACAAAACAGACATCATAGAAAAAAAATTAATACGAGACCCAATCCTCATACACTCTCAAATTAGCATTCAAAAATCTCATAGTGATGCATTATCTCAAGGATCATATGCATAAATACAAACTGGTAATACTCTGTTTTGAGCGATGGCACTAGGGTTCTTGATAGGCTTTTCAGGTTGGGGTTGATCTTTGACTGTTGTAGTAGAGTGGAGCGGGTTCGAGTGTGGAGCAGGGTTCAAGGGATTCCTTGGCAGGGTCAAGGAAGGGAGAGACCACACTTCTATAGACAGTGTTGGTTTAAACATGGGTTTTCGAACATCCAGTGTGGAGGCAACTAGAAGATTGGTGGGCGCGATGTCAACTGATGTGGTGTGGGAGGAATTTTTGGTAGGGAATCAAAAGCTTGATGTCAGAGAACCTGGGATGGTGATGAAAGAGGGTTTTGTTTTTAGTTGAGCCAGGTTTGGGTTTTTCTCCCACGTATGATCTATCATTTTCTGGTGGGTTGGATTTCTCTATGGGTTTGGATGTCAGTTTCTCAAGAAGTGCCTCTAGGGATGTGGGGCATTTTTTAGATTTTCTCCCAGCTTTGGGGTCTACTGGTCTGGGTGGCAATGGTCCCAGA